>JAGJTL010005742.1:3942739-3954822 GCA_022063505.1 Calosoma granatense | reverse complement strand
ATTATACTAACCTTTGACCTTCCCTGTACATGTTTCCCGCCATTAAGTTGCAACCAGGCGTCCCATCGATGTCGATAGAGGGTGATGTGATTCCACTGATTCAGGATCACTGTTTCTTCGGATCGGACGACACCTACTCCAGAACCACAATCGAACCTGCGAACCAGAACGACAGAAATCTCTGTAATATGGTCCGCCATCATGAATACTGATGAGCTTAGCAATATGCTGTCAATGAGTTCGCATCTAAATTTATAAATGATATTCTGGTACCGTACAATGCAGATACATGGAAATGTTTGCTTGCATCAGAGGGAGGAAGTTGTCATTTGTTAGACAAATAGATTTTCGGAGAAAATTAAATAATACTATGGTTATTTTTATTCTGTATACAATACTACTGATAGAATATTTTAACTACAAAAACATATTCATTGTGCGTGCTGCATAAGAAATGGTATTACATGGAAATAATCATTAACATAACTGAATCATATTAACAAAAAATCCGTCTGGCGATTATATACGGGTCTGGTTCAAGGCATGAACTACTGGGACAATAGCCAAAGATTCCTGGCACCACGGATAAGCATGGAAAAAATTCCATACAACAATATGTAGACATGCAAATAAAAGCAAGCGTCGAGAAAAAATATAAAATCAACACGCAGTCTACATGGCCACTCAGGAGGTCAAGGATATACAAATCCATTAGGCACTCTTTCAATTCAAGCTAACCAAATAATTCATAGCCATTTGTCATGTAGAACAATGTACCGCTCAACAAATAACGACAAGCATTAAGAGTTTCTCATTTAGTATCTTTGTATTTGTAATTTTGGAAAACGAAAGAAAAAACCTTATTAGATTTTCAATGATTTATTTGTTCATTACCGGCGGCCCTGGGATATCGATCGAAGTCGGCGTTGGTAGAGAGTGAGCAGTATGTACCTTTAGGGAGCAGTACATAAATTATACAGCAAAGGGTACCGGGCGGTGGGTGCGTCAGTAAGCTTTTATTCGGTTACTTCCTAAGTAAACGGCGACGGAGAAGTAGAAAGAATGGTTTATTTTATTCGTTTATTGTTATCTAGACGTTCGCACACAGAATAGTCACATAGAAATGGTCGCAAACAAGCGTTAAGTCTTAGGAGAAAGGTTGAAGTTCATCGTTTGGACGAACGATGGCCTCTTCACTCGAACAAAAATAATGTTCTTTTAACGTAGGGTGCTTCTCGGCTCAGAGCATGGTTTGCTTGACGGCTGTGGATCAATAAAGCGGTATATATATATACGTACGTATGTACCTACATACAGTAGTAGTAGCTATAGTAGGAGGTTGAGTTGCGAATGAATGAGATTCTGTTCTTGATGGTAGAGGTATGTGTGTCTGCGTGGTAGTGTTATTGTGTTTGTTTCATCACCACCCCATCGTTATTCTGTCAGACCGCACCCTTTCCTACCCCCTACAGTTTACGACCTAATTTTATGGAATTAAGAGTAGCCGTAACGAGGTTAACGTACGTCGAACCGCGACAAATTTAAACTCAATTTCTTCAGCGGTGTCACGTGCGTCACAAATCGACAGGGGACCGAATTCGTCACGATGGGACATGGCGGATGTCTAGTTTTTCAGATTTACGGCCTACCGTGAACGGATAAAAAATGTAGTGAAGTGTGAATTATCACCGGTACGTGAGATATGCATGCAATGTAGGTAGGTATGTGCGTAGGATACGTAAAGATGTAGGTATATATGTACGCAGATGTATCGATGATTTGTGTGTGCCTGTACTGTAGAGGTACATACACTGAATATTCACTACATGTACAATATGTGTGTGTGAAATATGTGTACATATGATTGCGGATTGTCGGCAGCTCATTGATGAGAATTGTTCATGCAATCATACACCCACTATCAGCAAATAGTTCAATCATTTATCATCAATGTTTGCTAACATTGACATGTTAACCACATCAAATATGCACGCTCTATTTGGCAACTGGACTTGTGTATGTAGACCTGATATTTTGGTAATTTCATAAACTCTGTTTTGGGCATATTTTATTAAAATGTTAATAAACAGTGAGAAATGAAAAATAAAGGAACATTCTTCTAGATTTTCTTGCTATGTGTTATCAATCTTCATTGTTAGTTGTTAATGTAATGTTTTATTTGCCGTAAGTTAAATCCTACTTGCTTCGCTAGTAAATATGAATTTCTTGTTATTAATACAAATAGTGCTTTGTGTTTACACCTCTGCAGGTGCTGTATTGATTACCATGGTAACAGCGTAGTGCATTAATACAAATACAGATTCCAACCTACGTACGTCTTTATCAAATTTAAACCAAGACATATAACGTTTCTAATAGAATAAGTGAGTAGGTGTTTCATCAGGCAAGATAAATATTTTTACAAGAATATCAAAATTAATTTTGACATAATGAAACTATAATTTCAATTTCATTGTACACGAATGTATATTATAATAAATAATATACGATCTGTACGATATAGGGTATAAAAAGTTATCTAATAATAGGTAATTACATCGTGGTTATCTTAAATTGCATGTCAGGTTACTAAAATTCCACCACACAATTTTTGCTAGAAGCAAGATTCGAATCTGTGTCTGTTATCATGGATACACCACAGGTTTAGATATACGCAGAATAGAACTATATTTTTCGCTGTTTTATAAAGATTTCTACTTTATACCAGGAATATAGTATTCAATTATTATACAGCGAAATTACTAAAAATTCAGAATTATCCGTTGAAGTTAGTGAATAACTAGACACAATATTTACAGAAGACGAATTATACCTTACAGTATTCATAAATATGTTTCCCCAAGATGTACATTGTGTATGTACAAGTTTTAGCATCTTAATGTTGAAAAACGTGGTGGCATGATCCCAAACGAACGTCGATGAAACTGAGTTTCGTTGTAGCCTTAAAAGACAGAGGGTACATGACTACAGAGAAGGGGAAGTTTTGCACCTGTATAAAGGTATTCGATCAATATTCCACCGCCGACTCGTCACAGTCGACGGCACCATGCACATCTGATCAAAATTCCGTAAGCGGAACGAGCATTACGAAGACGTGATGTTAATTTTCATCACCATTTGAAGGAGCATCGTGAGAGTTGGCAGGTCTCTGCAGTGAAGTCCACGTTTGCCACAAGAAGATATTCCGCCTGATTGCTGTACAGAGATCTATCGGTGTCAAACAATGTACACATGCCATCCAGCAGCAAAATTAAATAAAACTGTATTGATTAATTGCCTAAAAAGAACGAGTACATCCATTACGGTTATGGAATAAAAACGAGATTATGTACGTTCTCTTCGAGAGCCTGGTAGTTTCGTATCGATATTGCATTATAAAAATTGCTTTATTTTAACTTAACTTTGTTATAACCTGCCGTTAATAAATCATTTTAACTGGTCAATCACTTCTTTAGAGCTTTTTTAACGAGCGAATTTTCCATGTTACCACACACACACACACACATGTTTGCACAAGCTGTAATTAGCTTGTTAACATAGTTTACTGGGGACAATGTAATGTACACCACAATACGGTAAAACGCAAAACAGAACATGTACATGGAACAGACAAATTCATAATTCATTACAGAATGTTTCTGGTTAAGAGTTGCAGTATGGTACTCGTACCTGCATTATGTACAATGTATTATTATACATTTAAGGAGTCGTAACTGCAGCAAGTTATCATAACATCCGGCGTATGACGCTGTTTTAGACGCCATCTGTCTGTAGGTCGCTTAGATTTAAAAATCTGCAGGTAGGCAACCAAACTAACATTGTTGTATAACGAGTCAACTGCATCGCGATAGGACGATTGACGTTTAAGAACAAATGAGACAACATAAAAAAGTGGTGGGAGGTGCTTGGGTACAAATAATATTATCGAATTTTTACATTGGGAACAAATGAAATTGGGAACAAGTGACACGCTTCAATAGCAATATTAATTTAACATTCTCATAGTTACTGTCAGATTGGTGATATGGCAAAATTCAATACGGAATTATTGCAAATTTTATGAATTTATATTATTCATAATGATGATATTATGTGAAGCATATAAATACAACAACACTTTGTAGAAACCACAGCAGTGACATTCATTCAACCGAATATCTTAACCTACTGAGATTTCCAACTTTATATACATAAATGCACCGCCTCAGTTTAGTATGGATTTTCTTAATCTAATCCTATTTTGTTCTGGTTGTCGTTCCTGTAAATGACTAATGGGGGAGTTTATTTGTGAGAGCATACATGCCAGAAGCTTAATACATACGCACAACAAGATGGCGGCCATGGTTAACCAACACTATGTGAACAATAATTATGAATATAGGTAATGTTACACTGCAAGTAAGTAAATGAAATTCCAATATTTGTAATACATACATTGCGTGTTTGATTGCTTTAATAATTTAGCCTTGAGTAGGTTAGTATGTACATGGCACACATGGAATAAATTACATTTACCGTCTTAACATGACATATTGATCCATTCGTTAACTTTAGTCCTTTGCGGTGAATTTAATATATACATGAATATATACGGTTTTGACCCTTTTCAATTCCAATTTAAATTTTTCTGGAATTAACTTATTCTATATTAGTAATGGTATAAAATGAAAGAGAGAAATGAAGTCAGGTTATGGTATCGGAATATTATAATGTACACATAGTTCTTGAATATACGGACGTATTGTTGTGTTTCGATGTAGCTTATTGTTATTTTATGAAAAACGCTGAATTGTGTATTTTGTATAGAAGGATTTCCGTGTCAGGAAGTACATATTGACAAGAACGTAACGGGAATTGAACTTACTATATATAGTTTCTTGTTAGAATACGTACATGTATGTTCTTCAAACTCCACTACTGACAGAAACAATGATAAATGACTAAACAACGGAATGAGTAATTACCATAGTGTACTATTGTGCAAACAAAATAGAAATATATGTAATAACACTGTAAACAATTTCGTGACTGACGTCAGTGTATATTATAGAAACATATTTGCATGCATTTCTGCACTGCTGTTTGCAATATGGTATCAAATATAATTTCCTTAGTAATTACAGTGTTCGCAGTTTCGTAAGTACTATATTTGTACATTTTCAAATAATTATTTAAGGCAATGTGCGATGGTACATGGAAAATAATTCAAATGTGGGATACTTTTGACTGGGTAATATATCTGTTAGTAATGGATGACTATATTTTTTTACAGAATTAGTATTCCGTGTATGCAAAGATACATGTACTATGTTAAATGTGAATGAAAGTGTGCGGTTCATTTAACATATCCACTCTTTACATGATTAGTTAGACACATTTAGTAGCTCTTAGTAGTTTGCCATAGTAGCGCTTAGTCGTGGTCGGGACCTCTGAATACCAGTCATTACTTCTTGTGCAAATACTCCTTTATTTTATGTACTTTAAAAGCGATATTTCGGACACATTTAATCGAGGCCTCTACTTTCAACAGTCATTTCGATTAAACAAACTCTCTCTGTTAAATACACATTTGTTCTGGTTTTATTTTAATTCAAAATCGATCGTCACATCACAGCACAGCGTTGTGTGCGCGAATTGTGTTGCCGTCCGGACCTGACTGTGCATATAGACCTGCGTCTGCCTGGTACATGTAAGCTTGACTGTAATCCTCGACGTTGAGCGGATGTTTCATGTTCTCCACCGCAGAACCACATCTTGTATCTACTCCAGAGTGCAAAGTAAACAATCAGTCGACTGGAATTGTCCTCGCTCGGCCATTTAATAACGGGGTATTATGTCCGACAATACATACTGCGTTGTTCTGTAAATTATTAAAAACTGTGCCGCGATGTACGTTGTGTACAATTAAAATGGCGACGCTGTGCTATTGTTATGACCATGCACGACCTATCAACAGCGACGGTGGCGCCGTGGAATGGTGAATAATGGGTTGTTATCTGCAGTGACATAAGAGGGAGAACTCCGCGTTATACGGCTGCAGAAAGCACAGTCCGAGTAAAGTACTGAACCAGTGCAACATTCACCTATGTGTACAAATAAGTACACTACATTAAACACTGAATTCTACAACAAAAGCTATACGTTATTACGAGCAGTTATATATATTATGATAAATGTATATTTAGTGGGGCTTTAGTTTCACTTACAATCAAAACCGATACAAATAAAAAAACAAATAGTACAGTTCAATGAAAACAGACCTTTGACAAAAAATCATAACATGACCTGCATTTAAAACAAGTCCACATAGCTACTGGCTCCGATGATATTATTACGACGTATTTCAGTACAGTTGTAGCGCAGTAATTTTTTCCAGCCTAATTTTTTTTGCATAAAATGCCCTTTTTCACTAACGAGCTAATTGTTTGTCGTGAGCAAACAATGTATGTACGACACATTTATTCAATTTTAGTACCTCCTTTGCAGAAATCCTTGGAAAGTCATTAATTTAATGAAGTGCCTATTCATTAGAGAATAATTTCGGCGTCTACGAGCAGACATTTTGTGTACTCGTATCACAAAAAATACACCCATCAATTTGGCAGCTTTTTTATAGTAATAAAAAATTCTAATTTGTATTTTAAACAAAATAATTATGCAGTTACAAAAAAGTAACAGTTGTCTTTAGTTAATTATTTTCTTCTTTGTTAATATGTATTCTAAACTGTATATTGAAATCCCACTATTTATAAATGTGTTAAATGAAACTAAAAGAGTAGATTATATTGTTCAGATTCTTTAAAGGTTATAGGGTTTAAGTAGTTGCAAATTTAATATAAAATTATCCCTAAAGTAATCGGCAACTATTCAACCGTTACGATGATTTTGCATTAGTTTGCAAAATTACATTAAAGGAACAATCAAATTACGGGTTACGTGTGTGTGTGTGTGTGTATGTGTTGGGACTGAAATTCACGCACTCACGCACCTCTTAGAGGTCTAGTCGGTCCTGAAATCTGTGGTTTAGTGTTTGCCAGGTAACACTTTGTACTTGGGCTCAATTACGTTGAGGACCTTTCCACTTGCCACCATGACTGACAATACCATTAAACTAAAGGCACACGGTTACTCTACGATAGTACAATGAGATTTACAACGGAATTCTAGTTAGGAAATGTTAACGCCAGAATTCTAGAAAAGCATACTAAATGTCTTGTTAAAGACGTTGCAAATAGAAATGTCAGATAAACGTAAAGATAATAGGAAACAGTTGATATTTTAACCAAAAAATTTACACATAAAATATTGTTGTTTTGACTGTAATAATTTTATAATATATTTAATACACTGTTGTATGTTTGAACTATGTTGGTTGAATTATTTAGCTGCTATTTATTGTTGAAATATCACATACTTATACATCTCATACGGCAGTAGTTACAGTACAAGTCTAGTAGACTTTTGACAATGCTGTACTAGTTCGGTACGGAAACAGTTAATATATCCTAGGGGAGGGCAGTTAATGGCTCCATCGTGTGACGTACTGGTATCCGGAATTGTTCCAAACTACCAGAACTACATCTAAGTTGTGCAGGTGGTCAACAGTTCAGTCAATGTGCAATATTATTGGTTATAGTTAGCAAGTTAAATACACTAGTATCTGCTAGCTGCATGTCTTGAACAAATACAGTTACACACGTATTTACATTTGTAATTTTCGCAATGCTGCATGTCAAATATAAAGACAACAGACCAAAGAGCCAACATGAAAAGAAAAGTCTTTTGAATATTTTTCTGTAATCATACTGAGTGTCTTTCATATGTGGTGCATGTATTCTTTATTTACAATTTTACTTACTGAAATTTTTATATAACAGGGACGTTTCTAAGATTTGTACATAATATAAGAATATAATGCATAAAATTTACGAGTGTTTTTTCACAATAGTGTTTTGTACTTATGAGACAAAATATTGATTTGTTTCGGAGACTGTCATATCGGCTTTTAACTTGACATATCATGATTGGAAACATTTGTAACGTAGATATCAGCTTTTCTCTACTTCTGAGCGAATTCAAGTTTTCATAGCGATTAGAAAAGATAAAAGTTGTAGCAAAGCAATGAACTGTTAAATCTTATTTCAAGATAACATTTTTATTTGAACATGTGATAGAGATAAAAAAAAAACTGGGGCCTGTGGATATGTGGAGAGAATTTCATGTTTACGACTTTTTTTATTTCTACTCTGGTTTTTGCAACAAGCCTAGTTGGAATCCACGATCTTTGCAGAGTGTAAACTGGATATATGCGTAAACATGCGACACAGCACTATGCAAACATTATATTCGCTAGCGCGCTAGTGACAGAAGTGAATATTGAAACACTTACAGCAGAGTAGAAAATTTATGAAAATATTTAGATCTAAACAGAGAGATGGTTCTTGCTTACACTGCCTTATACGTCTTGTGCGAGTTATTTCACGATAAAGTAGAACAAAATATATTGGTTGTAGACTATTATCTTGAATAAAAAACTTCCGTTGTATTCGAGAACGGTCTAGTTGATTTAATTAAAAAGTTATACTCCCTGACAGTAAGCATTTTTGTTAAATGTTCAAAAGAATATTAAACAGTGATATATTTATAACATTGTAACGTAGCACCGTTGTACAAACATAGACAGTATTAATAAAATATGAAACTTACCGGAATTCCACGAATCCTTGATGGAGCAACAAGGCCATAAAATCTCCAGCCATGTCGTCACGTTCGCCAGTGAGCAAAAAGATGCCATCGTACGCTTCTGGACGGAGTTCCAGGGTCACCTGGACATGCTTGTACGCGGCTCTCAATGCTGGAAAGGCCAACCAGCTGCGACCAGTGAATCTTGGCGATCGGATCTCCACATCTGTTACAAAATAATCCGTGTATGACAACGAATCGGTAATCTGTTTCGACGCACAACATATGCACTCGGATATCGGGCTGTATATAGTTATTGTGGTCTGTAATATCAGGCTTGCTCATGTAATCTCTTGGCTAACAGCAACAGTTTCTTCTCTGAGAATCGTATATAGAGATTAGCCAAGTTTAATTCTGTATAGTTATAAATTCATTGATAATGTACTACAGATACTAAGCAATTAATATTGAACGGTCTGGTACAACATTGTATTTGCTAGGCCATAGTATTAATGTCCGAATAATACCTTGTTTTTGCGGCTATATATGTTGCCGCGGACCTATCCAATAGTTTTTGCATGCTATTATTATCATGTTTGTCTTAGTGTTAAGATCATTGTTTTAATGATATATTAATATCCAGTATTACAAATACCATTACTTATTTCAGAACTCTTGTTAACGCAAACTTTAAAGATACAGTTATATAATTCAGCGGAAATATTTCAAATCAACTTGATCTCTAAATCCTCAACCCCTAAAGTCTAGTGTTCAAGATGACGCTGTAAAAATAGCCTGCCAACTGTCCCAGATATTGGACAAATTATTTCGACGTTTGCCAAAGAATATTTCCGATATTCGTGACTTTATTAATTCGTCCGCAGACGCCGGAGGGCAGAGAACAAAGTTGAAAGGCGGAGAAAACAATAATCAGTTCAGAAATGACCATTTACAGCAGCAGTAACAGTTATGTCAGTGCGCCATGTGTGACGTAAATGGTGTCTAGCGCTAGGAAATAGCTAGACGGATTAAGTGCCCCGACATGGCACTGACGATGACGACGATGTTTTCAGATAATTTTGGTCGCAGTGCTGGTGCAGTCGAGGATAATTGGTAATATCAAAGTGCAGCCAGGGATAATTACATGACCTCAATGTTGAATGCAAATGTAGTTTCTTGCATTTACATTAGGAAGACAGGCAATTAAAAGGATTGCATCTGAATGTGTGATTCCGGGATTAGTTGCGGGCATGAATATATGCATACATGTTAAATCCAATGTAAACAGACTTGATAAAAACATATGTATGTTTGTCTAATAACATAGTATGTTATACTAAATTCTAACAAGAAAGTATACAATTTTACTTACTAAATTTCATTCCGCTCCATGGTAACGTGAATAAACAAACTACAAAACGTAAAAGGGAATATGCGAGCAGAGCTTTTCAATTTGGCCTGTAGTCGAGTCCGAGCTATTAAAATCGTGACGATGGCCAGCACGAACGAATGAAAAGAACGAACTGGCTGCGGAAATAATTGCAAGACAAACGAAATCCGTTCTGGCGTGGTGGATATCACGCATTACATTACGGAGAGAGAGAGAGAGAGAATGGTTCGGCATTCGGAGGATCGTGCTAGAAAAATAAAAAATAAACTGATGTGCCATCACGCGCCTCAGACGAAACAAGGAATGTTTGTTGATGTTACTGGAGCATGCCAGCACCCGGCTGGGTCAAATGTCATAGGACGCTTTGTACAGGCGCGTTTTGAATATACGAAACGTCGACGAGATGACTAAATATAAAAATATGAAAATGTAGATGTGCGTTTACATATTATGTTTAAAATGCATAACCAAGGAAATTAGTTTATCCTCGTGAGAAGAAAAATGACAACATATAGTTGCTAAACTAAATTTGGATTTTAATGAAATCACAGAAGATTTTAAATTGACGGTTATTTGTTAACTTTTAAACAGGTATGACATTAATCTGTAAAGTTTTTTTTTGCTCACATCAATAAGTTATTGAACTGGAACATAAAAAGTAACAGAATCAGCGAACTCGATCAAACAAGTCATTTTTAAAATAAGCAGATGGTTAATATTGCATCTTTAACAGACAAATACAAGGCATTTGAATGGATAACAGAACAGAAACTATGTATGTATTTGTAATAGAAATCGTTCAGAAGCAGGAAACATCTACATAGTACAGAAATGTATATTTAGAAGAAAATATGTACATATTTAAAACACCGAGTTCTAACAAAAAAAATACATCTTGTTGTTATTGTTGTGGCAAGAGTCGGAAATGAGGGGGCGCAGAATGTATAAACAACAGGAAGCAGAGTGTAAGAAGAAGAGGATGTGGTTGGAAGAAATCACGCACGCACGCACGCATGCACGCACTTGATGAGGGGCGAATGAATTTGCGTGTAGCTACTCCTCACACGTGACGCTAGTTATCGAGCTGTCCGCAGTGTATCGTAGTTGTAGGAAGTAAGAAGAGAAAAACGAACACACGCGTAATTTCACCTCAACGTTGTCTCCGGCGCTAACTAGATCCCATACATCGCTTTCCATGAGCCCCCTAAAATATAAATCTTCAGGTCTGGAGAGAGGGCCGTGATGGGCAAGGTGAGCTGCCGACGCACGCCAGCGGCGTCACGTCACGCGTACAAGTCACCACACGTGAAGTTGCAGACAATTCTTGTAAGTTTTATTACGGGTTTAGTGGAAAGAATTATGGTGACAGTTGAGAAATCGAATTGGATTGGGGTAGGATCCAGGGTTTTTTTTTCTCAAAATCCGGTACGATTAATAAGCCACATTTCTCTCCAGTAATGATCACCAGTGATCAGTTGCTATTACAAGAAATACAAATTTATTGCAATCAAACACATTTGATAATTATGATAAACCAATATGGAACAAATGATAAATGTGTGTGTGTCTGATATAGATTTTTTTTTCAAAACTAGTGAAATATTGCACACACACATTTGTTTTGTTTATTTAATTGCTTTTACAAACTAACAAAATTAATTGATGGTGTAGCTGAGTACATTTGTAAAAACGGATGGCCCGTGTAGCTTTTGTTTTCCATTTGGTGTGTACACAAATAGAATAAATGATTTACACACAAATAACTACGTTATTGTATGCCAAAAAAAAAAGAATAATGTTTTAAAATTATTACTTTCTGTTGACATGTGTTGACATTAATGGAATATTGAAATTTATAGTTTAGAAATGAAAATAGGTACACAAGCTACCGATACTTGTATTATGTAAAATGTTATATTTATATATATATATATATGGCAGTGTGGTCGCAGGGATATAGGCGTATGCCTGCAAAACCGAAGAAATAACC
>JAGJTL010005742.1:3904692-3942649 GCA_022063505.1 Calosoma granatense | reverse complement strand
ATGCTTAATTGTGCTACCCCGGGCAACTGGGATATAGCGTGATGTTGCGTTTTTTTTTGCGTTTTTATATTTATATTATTATATAAATATCATCAAGGAGTAGCTACTACATATTTTCAATAATAATAAGAGTACTATTTTGTAAAATATAAAGCAAAGCATATTACGTTGCACCCGTACAAATGTCATATGTGATACTGCAACATCAAATAAGTGAGTATATTTGCCAGTTTAATAAAATATACTCGATTCATGGAAATTCAGTCTTACCATCTGAAGAAGCACGGATCGTCGTGTGTATGTACATATGTGTATGAACTGTGATTGGGTATGTTATGCAATTTGAATGTGTTCAACATTTCTTATCGATTTCAAGCCAGATTAAAATTCAAATATTCAGACATGTATCGCACGCTATATAACAATTTATCAGTGGAACTCATGTCGAGATGCAATTTATTTATTTGCGTAGGTAAATTGCTAGGTACAGCATCTTTATCTACAAGATTTATATGTGATGATGAATGCAGACTTAGTAATTATTTAATTGCAGGCTCTAGGTTTAAGAGTAGGTATTTATATACATAGGTATGTAATACTCGTATATCCTTATATTAAATAAAATAAAATCATCGTAAAACGTCAAGATAATTTTAATTTATATTTAAAGTTAAAAATGATTGCAAAATACATTCACATATAGTTGGCGCTGTCAATTTAGAAAAAAATTGCAGAATTATTCAAGAAAACTTTCAGTAAAAAATTTAGATTTACCTGTAAATGAACAATTTAAATATATTTAGGTTTATTTTATAAAACAAAGAAATTCATTAGATATACAAATAGATATTAATTAATTGATAACTTTCGTAAAACGAGTGTATTTGACTTAATCAATAAAAGTTTCATGAAGTTTGTACTTGAGGGTATTTCTTAGTTTACCCACTTCGACAAACGAAACAATTCACTTCCAATCAGAAAAGTTATTTGAACAATTGTCTCTGCCAATATTTACCGTTTCCGCTAAGGTTTGTTACTTTGCAAAGACGTACTTACTTACGGTAGAGTATTTATTTAATTGCAGAGAAAAATTCCAGCTTATTAAAAAATGACATCAAATATAAAACGTAAATGTTTGTTATTATATTTATGTTTGTTAATTTATAAACTACATTAATTAAACTATGTATCATAGGTTGCTTTGAAGAATATTAATTTCGCATCATTGTTTATTTGAACTATGCAGACATTGCATTATTGTTTACATACAATTTTTGGTTGATGGAAAATTGTAAACATTTCTGTTTGAAAGCATAATTAGTACGTGTGTAAGTTGCGCTGTATATCATTCACCGTTGTATGTATGTATGTAAGCTGCACCCCTGCATATTGCAGAGAGACTGCGGTAGTTATGAGAGTACTTTGATACCCAACAGTCAGAACTCGAAACTCCCTGAAGGCATTTTCAATTACATTTATCCATTTATCTCAACTCTTGAGTTATCCTCTCTTGCTCTGACATCCAGACTAAAACAAAACGTGAAAATAATTAAACTGACGTTTGGTGGTGCCTGTTGCAGATGTCTATGGGATACGCCACTGTGTACGGTGCAAGTAGTGAGGGGGCGTTATTGCAAGGGCGAGGGATAGCCAGGTCGTGAAGGAATGCACACCCCTACCATGTCTCGGCATCGTTTGAATGCGACGCAAAGAAAAACTCAGTTCCCGTGCAATCTATTAGAGTTCCGAGATCCGAGATACCAAGAGACTTCGGACCCGCGTATTGACCGACCGTTACCGGGACGTGTACGACATAACGTCTCGCAAGAGAGAACCGATCTCCCAACATCCGTCCAGAGTTCCGCCTTCGCATCATCATTCTCTCTGTTTCTTCCCTCTCCCCTCTCTATCTCTCTCTCACTCTCTGGTCCTAGTGCCACTGTGCGACACAAACAAATAACTATATCAACTTACAAGCGTATGGATGGATGAACTACACCACCGAAAAAATGCGAATTTGTACAGTTTTTGTGTGTTGATTTTCTTTAGCTAGTGAATACGATAACGGACGTTATATTGTACTTTGTAAGCCCTTTTATTTGTTGACGGTACGACTTTTACGATTTACGGTGGCTTCTGAACCGGAAGTTTTTTGTTAAAGTACGCGAATTAAGAGGAAGATAAAAAATTTAATTGGGAGCTGAAAATGGTCTGATGAACGACGGAATAAGTGGACTTGTAGTAGTAATAATAATTTAAAAAAAACTAGTGGATTTCTACATCTGTTCAAAATTTCAATGGATGAATTTGTAAAGACGGATGAATATGAGTGAAATACTACTTGTTATCAAATTGATATGAAACTCAAGTACAACTAAGTACACAAATACTGTCTTACTATCGCTTCTGCTTTCCGTTCAGTTTGTATTGTTATGTGTTTTGATTTCATAAGAGGGAAAAACCAAATTATGTACAGCTCATTGAGGGCCACAACAAAAGCTGTACCGCACATACATGACATCGCATGTAGTAAAAAAAGTTGCACACAGTAATTGCAAGTTATGACCGGCAAGGAGCCGGGGCACTGTAATGCTTTCATTGCAGATTCCATTTAGATAGTGCACATCGCATATGTTCAATGATGTCGTTGGGGCCATTTGCTGTTGTACTTCCTTTCACTGGCGAAAGATTAAAGCTTAGCTTTATTGAAAGTTCCCTCCAACTCTACAACATGGCGTACAAAATAGAACAGCTTTGTTGTTTGGTTTTTTTTAGTTTTATTCTGTTATAGAAACAGTTTAATATTTTCTACTATTCGAACAAGTATGCTTTCCGCTTTATAATTTAATCCATTTTCCTAGAGAAATGAAAATTCTAGTCAAGTAAAGATTTATATTTTACAATGAAGTAAAAATATAAGCTTTCACAAAAAAAATAAATTTCGACTTTCAACTGTTTCCTGAAAATCCATCGTGGTTCGATGTACACATCGTGTAAATGGAAATTTTCCCTTAAAATTTCATTAAATCTCCTAAACTTTTAACCCTCCGTACGTCGAAGTACAATAGGTGCTCTGTGTTTGTTCAGATTTACCATTACAGCCGACTTTGTGTTGTAGTTGTTGCTGAAACTCAAATACCTGAAAAGCAGATTAAAGTTTTTTTTACAAAAACGTATTGAACAATACAGCATCAAATTTCAGCATACGGAATATATAGGATTATTTGATATTTTATTGTAACCAAATTCTATTTAATCTAATTCTTCCCTAAATTTGATTTGTATCCTTTTGTAATATTTTTCTGCTTACTAAATTTGAAATTAGATTACCTCAACATAATACAGATGTAATATTCTTTATTCAGTTGCATTAGATTTTATGTATGGAATATTTGTTTGTAAATATATTTTAACAGAAATCAGTTAATCAATTGCATTGTACCATTTGTATTTTGTTGTTATTTTCTGAAACAGTTAGCGATTGCTACATTTATGATTAAGGAATTCTGAGTTTCTACTTGGAACAAGCTGGAACATGTTGCATGACTAGTCAACTAGCTGGTTATGTATGGATCGCATATCTTATATCGCAAGCGAGTAGTCTACACATACGAATGAGTACATACGTTACGAATGGCTGGCACCCCGAATCCGAAACGGCTACTACTACTGGCTCCGTGGCCAATTCGAAAAACGGTTCACGTTCGTCCATTTCATCTTCCAAGATTTATATTAAATATTCAGGGGGTAAACTGTCCATTTTTTTGTGTGGCGATGGTGCATTTACAAGACTTCACATACTGACTGTACGCGAGATCAGTTTTTCTTGATCGTTTTGAAAATGAAAATAACGATATTGAAGATATAAATAAATCTTATATACCTGTATGTATTTAAATGCAAATGTTAACTTAGCAGAATAAAAATTGGAATAACTGACACGTTTATTTCACATATACGAAGTTCATCACAATGTTATGTAATTATTTCTGCGAACAATGAAGGCGTAGTTGTGGCAGTTTTTTTCTCTGAAATTTGATATGAATTGATTGGTTTCCTCGACGTAATAAAGTTCAATTACACAGGTCAGTGTATAGCGTAGCACATTGACACTTATGTATTCAACAATGTTTGTTTAGTGAACATTTTGTTCGATAACGAACATGTTTCATCGAACATAGTTCTCTTCCACTAAAACAATAACAGATTCATGAAACGTGTTTCATTTCATACTTTAATAAAAGGTGTAATTTTATTTTTACCTTTATAAATACTTAAATATAATGGAGTTTCAAGTTTGTGTTTGCATATAAAATATGACGTTCCATGAATTTTAACTTACATGCATGCACATACACGTGTTCAGTCGGTAGAAAAAGTTAATAGCTCTTAAGCGAAAGAATAGGAGAGTAATTTAAAAATTCACGAAGCAGGTTTTTTCTTTATTTAGTTTGTATGCAATTTCGTTTTAATTTCCGCACGAATACTTAGTTGCATTGTGTGGTGTTACATCGAAATACCGGAAATACTTTCAGCATATGAATCTTACGTATCGTGTGCAAAACTAGTAGAGATAGATAAGCTATAAGAACGTTAGGTGCACGTGAGATAGACTCCATGCAATATCCGGTAATCAATTCTGACTTTCTTTATACCGTCCTAACACTATGTTTTCTCAGATGGTCTAGAGAAATCGCTAGTTTATATCGAACTTCGTGCATCTACTGATTTAATGGTGTGTCATTTTCCTTCGGCAACAGCAGACAATTCTTAACGCTATTATTCTCTATGAAATATATTGATATTTTCTTTAGATGCTTGCATTAGATATAGAGTGAATATAAACATAGTTCATACTCAACAAAGTACGTGCCAATTAATGTTAAATGAACGCACTAATCAGTACAATGAAAAGTATTCTAAACATATAACTTTGCAACTTTCAAAGCGAAAGCTTAGTACCTAAAGCATACAAAGAAAAAACGTATACAGCAAAGTAAACAAAAATTATGCCAGTAGCCACAAAACAAACATGAAAAAGTGTAGCGGATTTAGGTTGTCACAACGAGAGAGTAAGAAGATCTGTCATTTTACAGTTAAATTGAATTAAATGTTGTCAGATTTCGTTTGCAAAATCCACCAGAGAATTACAAAGATAAATTACATGAAAGCGTCTTTCTATTCCCATCAGAACATTTCTTATTATTAAATAAATGTATAAGTATTTTCATTTCCATTTGCTGCCAATTTCCGCACAACAAAACAGCAAAATAGTAGCAACAACAGCTTAGTGGAGACTCGCACCCTCACAGTATCTAGTTACGATGGACGCCACCAGGTGTGCGCCACCGACCACGGAAGCAATAAATCATAGCTTTGACGTATCTCTGACGACCGTAGAAATTAAATTATTTCATTTTCTGAATAGTGAACTGGGAAATAATTTGAATATTTGCATCAGTCACTGGATTTAGCATGTAAATGAATGAGGTGGCGTAGAAAATATGGAAAGAATGCGAGGGCGACAACCGTACAAAACGATAAAAACCGCTGGCGACGTGATTTAGATTTGCAGATAAATGGGAACAATGTTATTCTTTCATATTTACATGTTTCCGTGAGTATATAAATACACTTGTATGTGCTTATGGAAATTACTTTTTGTACTGTGATTAGTAATAAAGATTAGAGCAAAACAGGTTAGATGAAATTATTAAAATAAAATACAGGAAAAAAGATAGAAAATAAGAAATTTCAGTATTTTCTAATTAAAAATTACGGGAGTTACGAAATCATTGAAAAAAATTATGTTATGGTTGACGGGGTTTCTGGAAATGAATGTACGATGAACCCTAAATTCAGCCATGTACCCTTAGCTCGTTAGTGAACATGTCTGCATTGCCTTCAGAATTAACTATATACATGAAAAAAATTGGCCACGCAGTTTACTGTCGTAAGTGGTTGCGGCGCACCCCAATTATAAAATCGTTTTAACGTTTGAAACAGTTATTAAATTTTTCTGTCAACCTGCATAGCGAACATTTCTCGCAAAATTATTTGTTCTGCTTTTTTTGTATATAAAAAATAAATACACAGATGTATCCCACCTGACCATTATATTTGCAAGTTTTAATTATAATTTTATTGTCTTCATTCAGGTGAAATTTTATCCACATATAAAGGGGATTCATTAAAGTTCCATATGATATTTAAAAATATAAGGTAGTTAACGGTAAAATTTATGTAATTTTGGTTACTGTTCTGTGCGTTAGTTTTTATATTTATTTGGCGCAAATGTTTAGGCAGTTAATTGCTGTTTAAATTTTCGTACATGAACAAATATTAATAGCATAAATATGACGTAGCTTATATGTAGGAAATAACATATAAGAAACTCGGGGGTTTAGTGGGAAAATGTAATGTTTTTTTCATTTATTCCATACTCCCTGCACTGAGTAGTGTAGTGTAGCACTTCAAGCCGAAATAGAAACGTAAAAATAGATTAAACCTCGCAGCGTCTTAACACAAAACACTTAGTGTTCCCTCGTGAATATTTAATCGCGAACAGTTGAAAGTGAAACGGTGAACATAGAGCGAAGAAACAATCGAAGCAGGTGAATTCTATTAAACAAAGCAATATCAGACGTAAGAGAGTAAAACCCGTTAGCAGAGAGAGAGAGAGAGACAGCCGAATGTTATCAACAGTATCCATTGATTTTGCAATTAAGTGTGCCACATTGAATGTGACGTTATCTAAAACTGAAGCAACGAGTGCGTTTGTTAATGACTGATTCTTGTACAGTTAGCATTGCTAATGGAGTTTATCGTTGTTTGGATACATTCCGAAACGGAGTAAATCCAGCAACGGCAACGACTTGCATGACCTGAATCTCTTTCTTTCTGCCATTCTCTACATTTCCCAAGAGTTATTGTTTTACATGAAGCCCCCGAATGTTCCGGCTGAAAATCGTATGAGTCGTTGTCGAAGTTTTTTGACGGCATTTTCGATGCAGACGCTAAGCTGCTTCCGAAATAATAAAACATGGACGCTTTAGAACCTGTTTCATTGTTTACAAATTTTGTATGTATTAAAAATAAATTTGCACAATTACACTAATGTTTAAAATAATGGCATTGAGGAGTGAATTCTTCTTGAGATGCAATATCATCGGATCTTTTGTTAATCGAAATGATTAATTCATACAAATTTCGTGTGAATAATATTGTGTAAATCTCAAATAAATGACGAGTATAAATCAGATGATTTAAAATGCATTAAATATTTAACATTCTTCACGACATAAAACATATAAGCAATATAATGTAGACTACATATTGAACATATATTACAGTGCGTCATAAAAATGTTATTTAGTAGGAATAATTTCGCTTAAAAAGCAAATATTAATTTTACAAAATAATGCAGATTTTTCAATGTGGTAGGCATCATAATATACATATATATTTCTTGCAACTAAAACAAAAATAAAATTATTTTATTTGCCTCAGAGAAAGTTATAAACGAAATTCTCTCATTGAAAGCCGGAAACTGAAGCCCTAGAAATGTCAGGTATCAAATTGATTTTTTGAAAGAACGTGTTTAACATTTCATTTGATTCGCTATTATTGTATTACTGAAAGCGCTTCCACGGCAACGAGCAAAAGAAACCTAACGAAAAACGAATGAATCTAAAGAGAAATGACTTTGGTGTAAAAACGATTTTTTTTTTGGTGAAGGAACGTGCGCTCTGCGTGTTTATTTCAAAATGGCCCCTTCGTGTTGAGAAGTCGACCGTGGTTAGTTGCGTGTTTGATATGAAAACTTATTAGTGGTTCGAAATTCCCGATATCAACTCCGAACAGTTTATTATTTGATTACTTGATTGACACTACTATAATGTAATTCCAAGAATAACTCTAATTGCTATATTTAGTTCATTATAAACATGCTAGGGCTGGTCTGATAGAATACGAATGAAGCAAATATACAAATTCACAGATATTCATATATGTATGTTGACATATTCAGTGGTACGAATGAACAATATGCCACAACAAAATAAACAACTAAATCATTGGTCATAAACAGACAAAAGACTAGGCTTGGTTAATGTAAACGCTATTAGCCTACGACATTTCACCGGAATTCGATTCAATGGCACGTGCTGCTTAAAATCCGGTCCGTTTCGGCCACCGGAAGAGAGAACGCCGCGGCCGCCCAGTTACGGAATTATGCAGAGGTGCGTGACTTATGCCATTAAGCCTAACCTCCCCCCCCCCTATCAAGGGTTGCCAGAATAACGTAGTTGAAATAGCAATGGACTTCCCTCTTTCACAGTTTGTCTTCATTTCGATATCACTGTCCGATTTAAAACTTATCGTTAAAATATTATGAAATCCGCAGATGCTACAGCATACCGAATATTCTACTTCTTCGACAGGCGGTCGATGAGCTAAAAATAGCCAAATATTTACTTGAATGTCTGGCTAATATAATATATATTTTCATTAAACAAAACTCAAGAAAATGGATTGCTATTTTATGGGCTTTACTCTTATATAAATTTTTTTTTCAAGGATATTACAGATATTACATGTTTGAAGGATACACAAGATTTTTCATACTTTTGAATATGAGATCAGTAAAAAAATTGGTCTTAATATAATGTTATAAAATGTATTTGCATTTTTATATAACCATTGCAAATTAACATATGTCATGTGTCTGTGTTTATCTGAAAAGTAATAATTACGCGAAACAAATATTTTAATATATAACATTATAATTACCCTGTTTTTAACAATATTTCTATTGTAGTGTACTTATAAAGTATGTTTCTATACAAAGAATATTACTAGAATGTTGCAGACTAAAAAGAAGCATGAATATCGTTTTTAATGAGAATAATATAATGGTATACAAAATGTATATACGTTCATTTAATGAAATAATTAATTTTAACTTTTAATTTAATTGAAAATACGTCTTCATCGTTTAAAGCCGGGGCAATAGAAAACATGCACAAAGGGTTGGAGGGGGAGGTATTTAGCTTCTCGAATGTTCCCGACTGTTCTGTTGTTTTATATTATATGTACATTGTTTTGATTCATTTTCTTCGAATTGCATGTTGATAGTAAATACAAAAAATACCTGGAAAATTTAACAAATCATGTTGCTTCTATAAACAGGTTTGAATGAGAGGTTTCCATAGTAATGTTTTCACACAATTTACTGCAATCTGCGTAGATACTTCAAAAACATACACTAATTTAATAATATACACCTACACTAAATTAAATGATTTGTATAAAAATACCTACGCCAACATAATTAACAAAATACCGTTTATATGAAATTTTACGAATATTTATACATATACAAGCTTCCCGTACTAATTAAAGACCACAGTAATCAGCTTAATATTGAAAATAATTTGGAATAATTAGTTGTAAATTTTAATCAAACTGCAGTACTGTGGAAAAATAAAATACATAATTTCAATATACAAATTTACAATAACGTATGCGTTTATTATAACAAAATATTTTGTCGATTATTTGAAATACACATAACAATTGTGTATTTATCACTGTATTAACATGTATTTAATACTCGCTGTTTACATTCATCCATATTGTGTAACATATTAAATAAACACAAAAATATTGTACATGCATGGATATTAATTAATATTAAATTTTAATTAAAATGTGCTTTATGTTACACAAAATTACCGGACATATATACACTATCATATACATATGTACTATACATTGTTGTCATTCTAAATGAAGAGAAGAGTTATAAGAAGAAACTATTAGTTTGAAATGAAAATGAATGGTCCCCGAATTCAGAGCAAGCAAAAGCTTCAAAATGTGTTCCAGAAAAGTCTTAGATTAATGAGTTTGCAAACAATGAAAATTTAATTTCATATCTGCAATGGAAGTTTGTTTCTTGTGTCAAAAAAAAATGCATGTGACTGTTCTATTTGGCTTGGCTTATGTGTCAGAAAGTTCGCAACACACGTTGAAAAGTGCAATAAATCTGCTAGTAATTAAAATGATATTTCTACGCTAAAATTATGAGCAGAGTTAAGGTTTCGTTCATATTATATCAGAATAACATGATAAAGAATATATAAAACATTGGATTTCTAACCATTGTTCCCTTCTACGAAAGTGACGTGTGATTACCAACTGTACAATCAACTTAACCCTACATTTCGAACATTCTTGTGACGTGAGTGTTCTATTTACAAAGTTTGTAGTATGCGTCTGAAAATGCCGGGTCCTCTAATCCCATAATCAATTAAAAAGTTGCGTTCCTCGTTCCCATTTAGAACTTAGGAATGGTTCTAATGCATTGTTCCTCCATTGATGTCAGTTGGCCTAACCTAAAATTTCTCCGGTGTCGTCGGGTCTCGGCTCCATCTTCATTTGGCGACCGCAATCACCGGGCTGGTGCTTTATCATCGCGAAAAACGGAACGGCGGTACGACAGAACGCCTAGCTGCCTAGCTGAACGCGCAGATGTTACTTCGGACACACTCTCGACAGAACGGTACGGATCAGCGGTCGACAAGTATAACGAATGACAGTGCTGCCATCTTGCATGAATGTTACGCCAGACGCGGGGCAAACTGGGCCAGCCTTAAATGCGTCACGTACGACCATCAAAATACAATTCAGTCGGAAGGAGAATAAAACCGATACAACAAGAAAATAAAAATTATTACCAGAGTCTGGACGCGAAACTCAATAAAAGCCATGTGGGCCGGGCGAGGTTACATAGCTGCTCAAAAACGAATTCTCTTCTCAGAGCTTTTCAAAAATACATGTTACTTTGACAATCACTGACTTCTGATTTCACAATATCGAAATATAAAATAAAAATATCATCTCTTGCTAATGATGTGGAATACATTTTCTTTCATTGCTTTTATGATTATTAATTTACAGCTTTTAAGCTGAAAATAAATTTTTTTAATATGCATGTGTATAAGAAAGTCTTGTGGTGACATCAGATTTTTTGTTAACAAAACAGTAAACATCAGGTTATTTTTCAGAGTTCGTGTACACTTCTCTCTATTACTATTTTTTATAGAAGAACCAATAAAAAATGGCTAGAATGGATCATGTTGAATATTTGCACGAAGTATGAATTCAGATTGTCAAACATGTAATATATTCGGACATAAACGACGAGGCGAGAGAAACTTTACTGAATCATCACGAATGCAGAAGTACTGATTTGTTTTTCCCTTTTATTTTACAAGCAAAACTAGAAATTCAGCCTGCATGCTGATATGCATTAGGTAAAATCACCCGAGAGCATTTATAATCTGATATTATATTTACTGACAATAGTCAGTAAAGAAATGAACTACAATACTTTCATAGATAGAAAGTTAAAAGTACACATAGATCATTCTATGTTATGGTCGCTTATAGAATCATAAATTTATGGTTTCTCAAATACCACGTAAGAGGCTTTGTGAGACGACAATACATATGAAATTGTGAATATGTTTCTGAAGCTATAACAAGAAAATATGAAAAATCCCATAAAAACATTGTACTTGAACACATAGTACTTGAACACATACACAGGCATAAATATCAGATATTGAAGTGAAATCATAAAAGATACGTGATACTTATTGTCAGAATAATACTCGAAACAAACACGATGAGAAATGAAATTTCGGTAAGGAATGACAGTAACGTTTGCTTGCACTTGTAATGCTTCTACGGTGAAGAGAAAATAAACGCGAAAAATTCAGTCATTGTAGAGAAATAAAAAACCAGTTGAGAGACGAATGGTAAGCATAAAGAATAATAAAAGAGCGTATGATTGCCAAAAGAGAATAGGACAATGGCAATGAAAAGAATGGAACTGAATGCAGTGACACCCAAAAGAAGTGCGAAAGAAGCAATACGAAAGAAAAGCAAGGAGGAAATAAAACATGGATTACAAAAAAATGAGATAATTAATTACATTAATGGTTCTCGTGATTAATTTATTGATTTGTGTTTTTAAATTTGTTAAGTGAATTGAATTTGTATAAAATATTCCTTTATACATTCCTTATATAATATTATTCCATTGCTGGTGATTCTACGTGTAATGTCAAATATAACCGATGATGGAATTAGGAGAACGCGTGCTGGAATCAAGGAATAAAATGACTCTAATCTTCGCCAAGTGATCTCGCTACAATGCAACAAAGCGAGGGTCGAGGCGTGTTCTTTTGTTGGCAACAAAACCGCGTCGACAAAAGAAGACAGATGACGACAATTGTTTAGGATTGTTGCTTTTAGAATTCAAAACGTTTAGTCGAGAGAGCCCAGGACTGGAAACTAAAATCCCTCGAGCCATTCTACAGTTTCAACCGCAAGTTGAGTCATTTACATGGATCACGTAATCAACACTAAACGTTCGCACAAGCTTTCCACACTAGACAGCTATTCTACGCTTCTAGAATTTTTACTTCTGCGATAAACGAGAAATATTCGCCAATAATTATAAAGAAGTGAGTTTCAAAATATATACCAGCAATATATTCATCTATTGTATAAATGTGAATGAGAATGTACAGGAAAATCATTTACCGATTTGGTGGGAAAATGTATTATTTTTTATTACGTAGTACATTAGACTAAATCCTCGCCGATAGCTAACAATCTAATGCAGTGTCTTGCCCAAGGTAATGGCCACTTTGAACATGACCCAGTACAACCCCTAATTACTTTGCTCCGGTCTTGTCCAGGTCTCCATCCAGGCGCATTCATTCCACGAAATAAAGCCTTCAGCAGTTGGTTTTTACGCCTGCTATATGAGGCCTATGATGACTCGAGGACCCTCCCGTTTAAATCTCTGCACGTGTTAAATTGATTTAACGTAAATATCACGCAGAAAGTTCCCCCGTTAGATGGCATTTGCGTCGCTGGTACAAGCGGACATTGAGAAAAGTTGAAAGTTATGAGGGGCGTTTGGAGAGATGAGGGTGGAGCACACGACAAGATTTGTTTACTATTCGCCGGTGAAAAAAACCGTTGGAGAACGAAAAGAGGAAAAGTAAGCAGTGAGGATACGTAATAGCATCGCTATTTGAATAGCGGAAAGAAACCGTGGCCGCTTCAGGCAATAACAGAAGGATTATGAAGAAACGGAAATTTAATGTTGTCAGATTATATGTAGCGTGGCTACGTTGCGGAGGTCGTTGGCTTGCAATGAGCTACGGTGTTTGTGTGCTGGTGAGAGTGTGCATTATAATCAGTTCATGTGTTTCATTAAGCGGTGTTTCAAGCTCGCTGCGTCGCATAAAAGCAAAATGCACAAGGTAAAATGGAGCATCACATACAGGCGACAAGACAATGAAGTAGGTAAAAATGAAAGTCTAACACATACAGAGAGAGAGAGAGACAATGTTACAAGTAAGTAGATCCCACAAGATACATTTACTAGTGTATGTATGCACACCATAAACAAGTAACTATTATATTTCGTGTTAAAAACACAAAGCAACTGCCACGTGACAACAATATATGCGAGCTGAAATGGGTTGCGATGTAAAAGATATAAATTGTGCGGGCCCGACAATAAAACACCTACGTAGTTTAGTATGTGCCTTGCAGAACAACACTGAACAGAAACGTGACAAAATACAACCAATGAAACATTCAAATAAAAATGTTTCAATTGAACAAATGACTTTGATTCATTTATAACATTACAATTTAAACAATCTAATTAGATATTTGAATGAATATACAAGTTTCATTGATTTTAGCAAAGACAGATAAAATAAGTAGAACGTATATTTGATTAGAGACTTTGTTTAGACATTTATTAGTGCACAAAAAATGTTCCAAGCCGTTAGCATTCTGTTTTTATTAAATCTTTGCCTTTAAGCTACACATTAATCGCTGTATTATCAACCACTAACCGTCCATGCTGTTTGCTAACAGCTATATACAAGCTACCACCCCATTTTTATCAAACAGTACACGCAACAACGCTATCCGTAGATGGTTGGCATCATTATCAGTTCATCTGTTTCATTAACCGCCATTTCGGACTATTTCGTTGGCAATTTCATTAGCGTCCCTCACACCTCCCTTTAACCTGGATTGAACAAGTGTGGACATGACATACGGGAGGGGGGGGGGTGGACGATTGAATGAGCGAGCGAGTGAGTTTGTGAGTGAATGTGCACATCGGTGATGCGTTGACAGGAGCGATTGCCGAATCAGTTGTCAAATGAAGTGTGGCATAAGTCGCCGGGTGACAACAACTGTTACAGATACCGCAACGCGTCGTTCGCCGTTGTCAAACAACGCTCTGAACAATATAACTCTGTCTAATCCTTATTCGTCCTGGCACCGCGTTCACGATCAATAGATGTGCGTCCCACCGCATCCCGCACGCCTGTTCTCTCGCACGTCGGCTGTCGCATAACGTGTGTGTGTGTGTGCGAGGGTAATTTATACGGATTATAGTTATTCTCCGTGTGTTTCTGCTCCTCTTTACTCTCTGCCTCTTGCCTTGCCCGGCTCTTGCTAACATCCCCACGCTTGCTGTCAACGAGGTAACAAATAAGCAAGAGTAAAATTACTCCCAAACTAAAATGAATACGAACCAAGGGTGCAAGGTTGATTTATTTTATTTTAATTAATATTACAGCACCTTTAACTAACTGGAAAATATGGTTTATAATATTACTTTGGATAAAGTGTTTCGAACAAAGTTTTACTGCAGAGTATATGTATGTATATATGCCATTGCTACGTTGAACTGTGAGAAAGTAATTTTACTATGAAACTATTTAACAGCATAGTATTTGTTATAATTAATATTTTTTATTCGCATTCATTAATATCACTGCAAGAAGTTGCATTTAGCTGGGTTTCTGGTATTACGGATATTATATTATGTTTTCATATTTGCAAAGTTTTTAATTAATTTCAAAGTAAAAAGAGTTTTGTGAATATTTCAGAAGAGAAAATATGATTCTACATATATGTAACAGAAAATGGTAAAAGTTAAATAACCAGAATGTTAATTAACAATACTGAATACACGTATAGCAGAACAAATATTATACTTCTTAAAGGACAACATTTATCTTGGAAATACTCTCATTTTGATTATACGTATGTAGTTCTTATGATAAATTTCAACATGTTTCTCTTGACTCTCGCTTCTAGATCTTTTACATCGTGATAAAGGATCCGCGGCCGCTTATTCTGCATTAAAGTCTCCAAATTAGAATTCAGCTTAGGGCATGTTTGCTCCACCACTTTCAGACAGTACGACGATACATTGAAATTTGTAATTACGTCGGTTAACTGGCGCGTTGCCAACGCGTGTCTTACATGGTGCCCGTGTTTAGTGTGTGCGTGCAACCGAAATTTAGCTGCAACACGCGACCCGTTCATACAACTCAACCGACAACGCGTCACGCATGCGCAAACGTGCGGATATGAGTTACCATCTGCTATATACCATATGACGTTTCAGTGTCTTCAGTACTACAAACTGATCACATCATTTGTCTGATACACTTTGAACGGATCATTTCCTTAATATATGTTTTGATATTATTCATGAAATACGTTTGAATATATTTACTGGTAATCGCAAGAAAATACATAGTAATATAATAACATATTTTACCATTATTGATACTATTCTATAATAAGGTAAGCAACGTAGTTTCCCATTGATATTATTGACATGGGTTTTAATTAAACTTTGTCCTACAAACTCCTGCCAGTTTCTATGTTAATGTATAAATATGTATACAATTTGTATCCGTTCAGAAATAATATATGGCTGTTCCATGATATAATTAGCAGCGGTTTTTGGTCTAGTACAGAGCATAAGGTTGTGTAGTGTGAACAAGGCACTGTAAGGTGGCTATAATGAAGTATTCATAGTTTCTGGTTAAAAAAAGGACACGGTCACGAGTCAGTAGGAACTATCGACCGATATAATGCTTGCCTGTGCACATAGTAGAATCCTTTAACAATAGTGCCGGTACTTTGCCCTAAGAATACCACCGGCATTACAATCGTACCCCGCCCGTCCCTGCTAGACGTTGGTAAAACTTCTGTAATTAAGAATTATTGCCGTCCAACTTGTACAATAGACAACTTAATTTGCGTTATTAATAACAGATTCAACTGTTTCATAGTTGCAACTAGTTTAAACAGCAAATTGTACCTGTAGTGGATTTAAACTTGCAAAACGTCAATGGAGATTATTTGTGAAGGATAAACATTGGCATTGTGGAAATTGCTTTCCAAATAAACATAACAACAACTATTAGACTAATCAAACTGGTACAAATAAATATGATTTCAGCTTAATTATTCCTTTGTAGTAGAATGATAATTCAATGTTAACATAACGATATATAAATGGAAGAACACTCACAATCCTGTGCAGATAACGTACACTTTTACGTATCTCAAAGTCACGCACAGCATGTATACAAGTAGTTATGATGACTTTCAGAATTACATGTCTTTACAAATACATTCATTTGTTCTTTGCACTTGAAATCAACCGTTCCTTCACTTTGCATTCAGCAGTAAAACTAGAGTATTCAATAGTACTTGTACCTTTTCCATTGTCCTCCATCTGTACGGTATTACGGTGCAATTAACTTAGCTTTTCCACAAATTTCCTCATTTACTGGAACATATTCTCAAAGTACTGTGTGCGTATGACTCTGGCACAAATCACCAGACATAAACATGCAAGGGGAGATATTAAATCTCAACTTTACACCAAACCTTAACGAATATTTATCTGCAGCTTGGTATAATATAAAATAATAGATGCGCGGCGAAGAAAAATTACAGTCTCAAGAAAAAAAAGTGTCATGTATTGCTGTACAGGGACAAATTTTGTAGATAATTATAATTTTAAATGAAACTGACAAAGCAACGATCATTATCCGAACTACTCCACGAAAATGGAACATGTTTCTGACGAGACAATATATTTCGTAGATAATTAATGATCGTTTGCATTATTTGTCATTTTGACAGTATGGTGTCATTAGTTCATAATTAAGCGAATTTTATTTCTACGGTATCGTATAGTTCATTAATCAATATTTAATTCGTATTATCTTCAGTCGAACATCGATATATATACCAAAACGTATGGACTAACTAATTATTCATCCACAAGAATGAACTATCGAAATTATTGTTTTGATTTCACAAGCAAATTATAAGTTGGACAAAATTAAATGAATATATAATCAGTATTCTTTTATTATTCCTTTTCCATCCACTTTTTCATTTTCGTACACGCCCAGGAGAAAGAAAATAAGATACAAAATTTAAAATTCCGTACTCGTCCAGTTCCGACCCAAAAAAGGGCTGTAAGGAATTTCAGTTTCCAGCGACTGATTCGACTGGATATATTTTTGTTTTGTCTCTCTGATCACTATGGCTAACGAACCGAATGAGATAAAAAAAAGAATATATCCGTTTTTGTAAAACTGGTCGTCCTTAGCACATATTTTTATCAATATTTATTTTATCAATACATCTGTCAGCCAAATTGTTATATTCTTTTATTTTGTTTTGTAGCAAAACAGAAAAAAGCAAGGGAAATAATAAAATTAAAATTACAATGTAGCTATTTTTGGTGTTGAATTTGATATTTCTTTTATTTGTATCTTTTTTTAACGTAGCATTCAGTGAGGCATCTTATCATTTAATTAAGGTTTTCTTTTTGAAAATTCAAGAAGGAAAATGTATTCATTAATCAGTGAAGCAATAGCTCTTGTAACTGTTTGATATTCGTAACATTGCAGCTTTTGGAAAATTGAGGAAATATGTCAGCTTTTACCTTAAGTATTATTGTGCGTGCTGTCTTAATATTATATGAATTATATTCCATTACAAGATATACAATTTCACGATGATATTTCATTACAGTCAAACATAATTACTGATAATCGATATGCGGGGGTTTCAAATTACCGTCATATGTTTAATAATTCAGGAAAGGTTATAACGCTTTGTTCATTGTGTTTTGGTGTATTTATGAGTAATGTGGTATGTTAGGCTATTTGTAAAGTGTACACACTATAATAATAATAGTAGTGGGGTGGTGGGGGGTAGTTTATTATTCAAGTACCAACATGGCGTGACTGTTGCAGCTTAAGTACATTTAATTTCAATGTCAATTTAGTCGTGTTGCTACACGTGGCTTCATACAAATACGGTATTTACTGTATTTTGCTGATATAAAATTCTATATGGTCAAGTTTGGATCGATACGTTTTTTCCTAATGAGGGTCGGAAGCGGTTTCCATTATCGGTAAAAGTTCAGCATCAGTATATGCGTTCTGCTGTGGAAAAAACCTACATAGCTGGTTACGCCAGAAGTTATTAAATCTGCACAGTTGTGTTCAAAATACATGATATTTATGTTTTATATTCAATATAGTCTCGCTGTATCACTCAAATAAACTATAACGAAAACATAGCAAATGTAATTAATCATATTTAAGCTGAAAAATATGAGTAGTACAAAACTACATATAATAGAATTCACATACACGTATACATATGACTTGTAATAACCAATATATGACGATATCTCATTGTTTCATCAATTTATTTTGTCAAAACTCACAATAACTGTTTGATAATGGATTCCATTGGTAGTGTTAAACTTTATTGACAATTTTTTGCTCATCATTATTTTGTTTCATCAGTTTTGTAACTAGGATTTTTGGATTACAGTAATGAAACATATTTTTATGAATATTTTTTTTTATATATTATGTATTATTTTTATTGCTATTTATTTATGTTACATAATATATAAGTATAATTTGACCCCCTATACATTGTACGCGTATAGTAGTCACGCTTCAGTTTCGTTGCTGGTTTCAATGTTAAAAATATTACTTTTTTCAATGGCATTGCGGAAAATGATTAACTATTCAAAAAACGTAGGGATGAAAAGCTTCTGGGTGCATATGTGTATTATGGAGACTGAAAATATACATAAAATCTGATATACTGCGATACATAGACAGATAATAAAAATTTTTTATGACCATCATATAAAAACTAACATTTCCCTAAGTATATTTTCAATGTTAGTGGTGGATTAGATTAGCGAATATTGATTACTCGTCTAGGAGAGCTTAGTGATGGAATGGTGTGTGAATAAAATGGCATTAGGAAGCTATAAATCACACATACTTACACGTACCGATCCGTTGAATCATTTATATATTCATGAATACAACTAGTATTTCATATGCTCTCATATACTCCGATGACATAGCACATATGTTGAATTGTATTTGCACACATAGTAGATATTTCATCCGTAACTACATTACCTATATTTACATACAACTATAAAGCTATTTAATATCTAGTGTGTACACAGTTCCCTGTGTGATTTAAGTACAAGCTAGAAAATATTCTACTAATTATATAAAATATACTCATATTCTTGAGAAGCGTTTACACGACAAATTTCCATGCATCCTCGTAGTTTATTAGAGTAAATTAATGTGCATATGTTTACTCATTAGTGAACTAACTAGCGGTCGTGTTACCAGATATTTTACTAAAGAAACACACTGACAAATCCTTCATAATCTCAGGGGTAGTTTTGTTTTGTATTTAGTAGTGAATTATATTTTACTTGTTGAAGAACTGTTACAAATGAAGACAATGGTCAAATAACGTTTAGAAGTGTAGTGTTGTGGATGAGAGGAAAGTGTTACAGTGGAGGAAATACTAAAAAACCATGATGGTAGCGAGTGGAAAGAATTGTGCCCGGGGACCTCGAGAGGCAATCAATAACCGCAGACAGTCTGATGGTTTTTTAAACGTTGTTTTATGTCCACTAATATTCTTTTTTTGTATTTTATTTTTATGTAATCACTTTGGCTTCAAAGCGGTAAAGGTATAAATTGACGAAATTCAATACAATGTCCGAGCTAAAAGAATAGAATCGGAAGTACGAAATTTATTGGATTCTAAAAGTATTACACGGGAGAAAACGCACAGAAATGTCACAGTATATTCAGTTCATGTGTAAATGGATGAACTAGTGAATAATGTAGAAACATACGATAAAAACTATCTAGACCGAACGCACATATAAATTTGCAGCGAGCTGAGTTTCCAGTTATGTGAATAATATTTTGATTAAACCATCCAATAATAACTGGTGAACTGATGTGATGTCAAACGTATTTGCCATATAAAATGAATGACATATTTGTCTATTATCGTTAATATCTAGTTATATAACGCAATATCGAAATATTTTACTCTAAAACATTTGACTGCATTGGAAATTACCGAAATGTATAAATATGAATAACTTACCTTTCTCACAATAATCTCCACCTCTTCCAAGCGGACACTCACAGAACTGGGTACCGGGTGTGACATCGTCAAGGGCACAGGATCCTCCAAGTCCACAGTCTCTAACACAGGGTGCTTCTGGAGTGACCGTGGACAAAGATTGCGTAGCTTTAGGCAGTGATGAGCCAGACGGTACTTTCTGTTCTAAATTAGGACTCTGAGTGGTCACTTCAGGACCTGGTGTACTGGACGGATCAGAATATTCGCTTGTATTACTTCCAAGTGCAACGGCCAATTCCGCAGAGAAAGAAGCGTCTTTTTGGTACAAAATATCTTCACCATCCTTCTCACTGTCTCCATGACTAATAGTAGTGCCATTCATTTCTGAATAAGAAAAAACAAACAAGAATTATTACGAATCCTGATAGTTGTTATCTAACTACATACACTGTATATATTGTGTATTAATATGTACATTGTTCATAGGAATTTACATAATCTAATAGATATTCACAAAAGAAACATTCGTATTCTGGATAACATGAAATATCAAAGGTTAATTTTCGACTACGGTTTGATCTGAGTAGCCTTTACCAGTGGCGTTCGTCCCCGGGGAATGGACGCGTGGGATTAGCGTGAAAGTAACTTGTTGTAGGGCCGTAGGGTGGCAGGGTAAGTTTGTTCGTGTTGGAGGTGGTGGCACTGTTACAGAGGAGAAGTTTTGTTTATAACTTTAACTTGCTAGGTGCTATATCTTACACAAGAGATAACATGGTTAGGTGTTTATACGGTGGAAATCGTGAGATGCGCGTTGATAAATGTACAACTTCAAGAGGAATACTCAATGCAATGCAAACTGGTAAGTAATGTACTACTAGCTAGAAAAAGACAAACTTCTATTCGAATTCAATTCACAAGTACACATGTAACATACACGAAGACGAAGCTGCTGTGTGCATTTTCTTTTAAAACACTTTATAAACAAACAAAATATGAACTGAAATACTCATTTGAAATGTCAGACTTGTATTTCATAGCATTAAATTTTGACACATGTGTATAAGAAAGTCGAGTGGTGACCACACATGAGTTTGTTCTATTATAGAAGAGAGGGAGCAATGACCTCGAGAAATATAATATGAGGACATACTACCCGCATTGCACGGTGTGTAACGCGGGTTGCGTGCAGCAAATATTCATTCTCTACTAAACGGATAGGAAATTCAAACATATGTTACAAGCTAATATTCATTAACAATACATTTGACTCGTGTGCGATTATAATAAGTTAGCTATTTTATTCGTGAGTTACATTTATTAGACATACGTATATCTTGAAATTATATAATTTCTCAGAAATGTGACACTGAGATGTAACAATGTGGCCTGGAACAAGTGTGTAGTATATATATTTGCCCTCCTGCTACAATTATAAGTGTTCCATTAAGCTTGGTTAAGTGTCGAGCAGGAAATTAGATGAAAAGTCCTGTTGTAATTCATCGTCAAATTCGTGTCCTTCCGAATAGCAGTTAATAATCACACTCTCATTAGTTTCAAACGCATGTACTTTTATTAAATTTATAATAATATAAAACTAGATTCATCTCCTCATATTATGCATATATAACTACTCGTATATAATAAAACAATTTTGTTTGCTAGTTCAAAATAAAAATATTTATTCTAAAAATATAAAAATGGATTAAATAATATTTTCATATGCATGTACAAATATCATATGTGAAAAATCAAATGTTATTAAAAGTGTAAGAAAAAATAATATTGTTAAATATTGACAATTAGAAGAGTACAGACCTCGTTTGCATTATTTTACTATTTTTATTTTACGGTATTTTATTTTGCTTTGTGAAACCAGGCTCATACACTTCGTTTCAAATTGTTTTTTGTGCATATACATACATAATATCGTCGGAAATAACCGCACGTATATACGAGCAAAAAAAAAATAGAAAAAATATTTTACTATTTATGAAAATACGTACCTTTACGTTGTATATACAAATAACTATTAATATTATATAATGATAATTTATATTAAATAATAAACGAAAACATGGAAAAAATTTTATTTCATTCGTTTTGTTGTGGTAAAAAATGGACGACCGTAAGTGTGTAATAAACTTAGGTTATATTTCGTTTAACTCTGCTAGAAATGTTTGATTCCCATTTAGATAACCATAACTGCAAACTTTAAATGCCCATTAAACATTTACAATCATCATTGTATGTAGTAAATAGTCCTACACAACAATCATAGATACATCGTCCATGGTTTCATATTTGTAAACTGAAGTATTACACGCATGCATTCATCTCTATAGTGGATAAGAATACCGTGCGGAATATGTAATTAGAAATATTTGCTTGTCGAATAAATAATTTATTACATGTACACAGCCTCATTAAATGGGCTTGCATATTTTACGTACAAAACTTTGTTCAGGAATTAAATAGAGTGTCAAACATCCACCGACGGTTTTAAATAAATTAACATTTTCGTCTTGCGAGCGATATTATCAAAAGCTACCGCCATTTTCAGTGGCCTCGCTACATCAGTAGTAGGTTCTGTATTATCGCCCGCTATTCCGGGCCCGGAGGAAATAGAAAGTATGTGCACAAGTCAGCAGTCCATTTGGGACCATCAATTTGCGTGATTTAATTTCAATCAATTTTTAGTGATACGGTGGTATCACATTTTATTTGGCTTAAAGTGCCATCCAGTTTTATTGGAAAAGAAATGAGGAGGGGAATTTCAGGCCAAGGATTCTGATACATCTTGAAATTTTTCCACTTCTTGTCTTTGTATGTCATGTATTTGGTCCATTTGTATATGGAATATGGCGAATGTAGTGAAATTTACCCAAGAGATGCATTGAAATATTTCATCAGTATCCGAAATACAGCAATAACATTTCCCGTTAGTTCCCAAAGACTTTGTCGTTACTCAGAAAACCAAGGTTTGCGTCTACTCTATGTGTCCAATATTCTCCGGTAAATGTAATTTAATATCCGTCGTAAAAGTCAAAATACCTGCAGTAAAACAAGTTTTGCACCCATACTTCTAGGGTTTCCGATTAAATGATCCTTGAAGCCCGCATATACTAACTTGCCGTGTAATACTTCACATTTGCAACTAGGAACGTGCAGAAGTATATTTATACAAGCGTATCATTACATGCACAATTGGTATTTCATATTATTTCACTTGTGTTACTCTGACATTTGTGATAATAATCTATACTGCATATCCTTTTAATGTATGAGCATGAAAAGATATACATATATTCTGATATAGTTTAATTAGCATTCATGTGTCTAAAGATATATTAACGGAAAACTCGTATATTTGTGAAAATGATATAAAACTTTAGCACGTAATCCATGCGAGTTGTGTAGAGTAAATAAAATCTATACAGAACTACGCTGCGTATGAGAACTGTTGCCGTAAAATAAAATTCCCTACAGATACATAAAGGTCTATTCAATGCGAGCACAATGTGTATTCAATAATATATGTCTCCAAAAAAAGAAAATAAGCCCCGCGCGTATATAGGGGAAAATATCGAAGTGGAGCATGAATAATATATTGTGGTCAATTTATGGATTTTTAATGTTTATTATCTATATAGTTCAATCACGAGAAACGTTATATGTAGTTGGAGAGAATATATTTATAGTATTTGGAAGGTAGCCAAGTCACAAGTGGTCACAATTCATGTAGATTATTTTAATTTTTTGACAATATGGCACATGAATTATGAGCAATAGCGGTCAAAGTTCAAACTCGATGCTTTAATAATGTTCATGTACACGTACATAATACCGTTGGTAACGGCAGCTCATATATATTAACTGAAATTAGATTAATACCTACGTGCAGAATTGCAAATGGCGTGTATGAATTTAAAAATCACGCTTGTGTGTGATACAGATCTCTGATTTATACACACAAGGTTTTTGTATAATAAACTGTATGTGTTGTTTTTAATTTCAACTCAACTCACACTAAACAGTAAAGAAGAAATCATACAAGTATAAACCTGAAATTACACTACAGTATAAATATTTATCGGTTAGAAATATCATTGAAATTAACCTTTTGCTAAACAGTAAATTGGTGTCAGATTTAATATAAAAAAGAATACATAAAGTTTTGTTAAGTGAGGGAATATTTAATTGCAGCCGCTGTTTGGAAACTTAATTAGTTCGTTAAACAGTATTGTTTCATAAAGAAAAGTTCCAGGAAAGTATTTTCCTATGGCTGTAGATGAATTGAAAATTCTCTGACATTGTTTTTAACGGAAACAAATTGCCTAGTAACTCAAGAATGAAAACGTCATTTATTTAAATTTCATTTGTAATGTTTAAGCAACTTGAAATTCAATTAAGCAGAGAAACTACTCGTTCTAGAAAAATAAAACACCGGATACTTCCGAACTTGCAGCATCATTCTTCACTTACAAAATTGAAATGTAGTCGGTAAAAAATTATACTTTTTAACTTGACAAAAAAAAAACAAAGATTCGTGGTAAAAAGTTGGACGAAAAATTGGTGCAAAATGTAACAATAAAACGAACAGACAATGGAAGTATCATATTTCGCTGGAGTTGTTTATTTAGTACAGGGCCAGATATCATGAAATATGTGCACTCCAAACTATCTCTTACCCCAAATAAGTTCTGACAAACATCTCATCTATTCTTTTCAACATTTACCCTCGCTAACTTCCTGCTCTACGCTATTTCTCATCATTGTGTTTGTGTACACTGTATGTGCGCATGCGTGAACGAATCCGGTTGTGTTCGTTTGTGCAGCAGGTTTAAGAGTAATGTGTATAGAGGACGGTCCCAGACAGACGGACGGGCAGGTAGGCGGGTGGATATTTGTGTCAGTACAGCGAGGAACTACAGTAGTATGTGCGTGTGTCGTCGTGCAATTATTTCCTCGTATTATTTATGATCATGTCTCTCTCTCTGTGTTAGCACGAGTGTGAGCGTACTTGTACGTAACTAGACAGGTTAGCAATCGCATGTTATCGATCCAGGGGATCGTTAACGGTCGGTTGCTGTGAGCTACCTATCCAACTGCAAACGCCCAACTCTATTCCCATGCCGGTTGTTTCCACGATTCCACCGTTCGTTCGTACACAGTACTGGTCAACTTTTTGAGATGTTACGTTGTAAATCGGATAGTTTACGCTTGATAACATGGCGGTTTCATGGCCGATGATGTTGTCCGATATCCGATTCGTTTGCATACAATGAAAATAAATGTCAACAGACACGAGTTACAGCCACTTTTGTGTTAAGATCAGCCACGTCCCATTTAACAAGAACAATGTACGGAAACAAATATACTGACCGTACATTTCGGTAGTATTTTATATTCGGAACAAAATAATCAAATAAATATATCATATAGGATTTTTGTTATATCAATATCTCACAGTTTCAAATATATAGATATGTAGAATTATAATATAAAGATGTGCTATTATTCTTATAAATCTTGGAATATAATATATAGGGTGATATACTCTATCAATGCTACATTATATTGAGAGAAAAAAGATCATCGCAAAACAATACTTGTTGACCGTGTGCAAAGTAAAATCGCCATCGTTCAAAATCGTTACATCAATATTGCATCTTTTACGGTCAGCGCCCGGATATCCGGAATTATTTATTAGGGTCCGTCCAGTCAATCTTGACTTTCAGCCGCGCGTACACATATATGAGTGAATGTGATTTTTCAATTTTAATATTTGATTCCCGTGTTCTCGTTCGCTACATTTCGACTTCCGCCAAATGCACATATATTTTATATTGTTTTCAAACTCAACTGGAAATTGAAATTCATATTGTTATACAAATATATGATGAAATGTTAGTCACAAATAGAACTATCCATTATAGGACCAATGTTGAGAATGGTATTTTGTCACGTTATAGCTAAATTTAAATACGAGTATGACATTAAAGTTAGTTCACGAGAAATGTCTCAATTTATATTTTCCACATTTTATCTGTAATATAATTGAGCTACTTATTTTCTAGTCTATAATTTAGAAAAAAAATTAACTTCCGTAATTTTAACGGTAGATTAACTTTTTATAACCTGAAACTGGGTAATATACATTTTCTCAGAATTTAATCATGCATGATGATAATCTTAAGCGGTAAAGTTTTGATATATGTTGACATTTTCATTATTTTAATATTGCTAATATAATGATTTACAGATAAGTAAGTCTATTATAATATAAGTGAAACATAAAGAAATCCACTAAGCCAGTCAGTGATCATGTTAACGAACTTGCATGTACATGTCGGCAACCCGCATACCTCACGTGAAGTTTCGGTGGCGTGTACAGGATTAGCGGTTCCGTGAGATAGTGAACTAGACTTTGGACATAGTCCAGCAGGGTACAAGTACTTATATGCCTTGGTGATTTCATTGATGTACTAATATAATACGCTTGTTCAAAGTGAATTCCAGTACTGTGTATAATAAGTACTCACTCACAGACTAATGTATTTCTTAGTATAAATATGTAATTACTATGAAACAAGTTAAGTTTTAGAATAGACAAGGTTTTGATATTATAGCAGTCTGTAATCTGTACAATTTCAAATATAAATTAACTTATCTAACTTGAACGTTGAAATAGGTTTGCTTTGATCTTTGAACATTGTATATTTTCTTCTGTTTCTACCTTCTCTCGACATAATTCTCGCCGTGTAACGTGATCCTTTACACATGAGAATAAACATCAAGTTACTAAGGATAATAACAATGAAGATCAGACACGCGCTAGCAAGCGTATAACAATCTTTACCCTTTAAAATTAATTACTTTAATGACGGCCCGCCGGGTGATAGATTAATACCGTTACAACACAACTATTACGATGGAAACGTTTCATAATTTGTACATGCGGAACTATACGAATCTCGCTCACTGTAACACGCGAGAGAGAGGCGAGTGAGCGTGCTCGGAGGAAACCACGATGGAATGACGCTAATGAAAAATAACGTGCCGGTTGTTATGAATAAATGATTTCGCTGCCTCCGGACCATCTCTCTCCGTTGTACAATCTAATACTACTACTACTACTCACTGCAATGCATAATTAAAGGTCAACCAACCAACTATTACCAAGTGCTCTATATGTTCTATCATACATGAATTTTTATATCATATTGTCAAATTATATTTTATACACTCTTAAGATATATACGTATTGAAAAGTCATAAAAATTTAGACTGTACATTTTGTATAATAAATTTCATAATACACCGCTAAATATTCCATTAATGTCCCAACTTCATTTGCAATATTTGTCCAACGTCATGAAATCGAGTGTGAATTGATACATAATGACGGGAAATAATTGGTCATTGTTAATTCAGGGTTTGTGCATGTGCATTTGATTCGTACTAAATAAACAATTATCGACATCGAATATTCATATAACGTGCACCAGTGCTATAAAATATTCACGGCTTCAAGTTTCTCGAACAAGAGTATGAATTAACATCAGATCAATAGAAAAATATTTCATGAATTCGTAATACAACGAAAAGCTAATGCTCATGGTCTAGTCACCTATTTCGTTGCTAGAGTGTCGCAATAAAAAAAAACAAAGAAACAGATGAATCTAAATTGTACTTTTCAATCTCGTTAATTGTCAATATTTATTACGTTGGTGTCAGGTCCACTTAGCCCAGATTCAATCCAAATGGAGTGATTTAGGTGCGAAGCGACGGCTAGCAAAGAAGATTACTCGATCCATTTCGGAATTCGTTCGGCGCGAAGGAAGGTGGCAAATCGGGTTGGAAAAAACTTGAGCAGGGGACGGCTGATTACTCGGTAATCCTGCGAGAATTAAACCCACAAACCATGGCGGAACGTTGTCATTGCTTCATTCTTGTGGGCGCCATTAACTTTATTCCTCACAGGAGACTGCGTATAATTCGCTGGAAATACCGCAGAAGACAGCATCGCGCAACCATTCTAATGTCGACAGTACGCTGCAAGCAATGTGCTACACTCACTCTATCTCTCTCTCTCTCTCTCTCCCTCTCCCTGACTGACATTCAAATAACCAGTAACCACCCTGTTCTCACTAGTTCGTGTCCCGCGTTTTATTATGATCAAATGAACCTTAATTCACTGAGATTTACTTTTATTAATTTGTATTAGACTTGCAATCGTCCGTGTGATCAGATTAATGAAATTGTTTGTAAAGATTCTAGACAGATGATTGCAAAGTTTTAGTATCGCTCAAGTGCCATTTCATAAATGAGTTTGTACAATAATTATTTGTAGTGATTTGCGTAACAGTCTATTAAGATAGTCCTGTGATCTCCGTGCTTACAGAATGTTCAAGTTCTGGTTGCATGCATTTTGAATATAGCAGAATGCATATTTGCTTAAGTGCTGCAACCGAGCAAAATTTACCATGATTACATTCGAAAATAAACATTACATTTTTCAATTATAAATAAACAATTAGAAGTTTGACCATTGTACAAATGTAAATACAGTGTAGTAGTTTCATTTGAAAATGTTGATCAATAAAATGTTTGAAATGAAAGCAATTAACTTTACACGTTTCAGTAACAGTTTACATAGTTTCATTACAGTATTTTCTGCTGGTAGTTAAAAATGTATGTTGATAGGCCCTTATCAGAAGTTTACAGCAAAAATATTAAATAGTGATGATGCATATTCTCGAGTGCCGCCATACTCGGCGATGAGTATATCGCACGCGTTGCAGGTTAGTTATGCTGGTTGCATAACCGATAACCAATGTACGCTCGGTTACAGAGCCTGTAATTTGCTTACAGCGGCAAAATTAACTGAAACTTAATTACTATCGTGGCGTAAATGAAGCATTTTTCAAGTGTCATACAACACATTTGATTGAGTTTATAGTATAATTATATAACTACAACACACATTGCATGGAAATGAATAATTTTCCACTATTTTCTTCGATAAACATCATGTTTAATCACTGCTAAATATTCATATTTTTAATGAATAATATAGAAATTTTTAATGTTATCCACATTAAGTTGAAATTTTTGTTTTATACGTGTTATAAATATTTTATCTCTACATAAAAACTTAAAAGTAAAACTAACTTGTTAATTTTCGCTTCGGCCATAGTAGCAGAAAATTCCGTTACGCGTGCTAGTAGAGCCAGAATTTTGTGAGAAAATCGTTACTTTCCATTTAAAAGTTTTTACATCGTGCGCATCAATTCAATTAGACGGTAAAAAGTAAACGAACAGTCACGTTAGCGATGGTACTGGTTCAAGTTTATAGCAGAGAGAATCAGGTGGCGAAGTACTGAAGATAAACAGAGAGTTTGACCGACAATGCTGGACAAGTGGCTTAGGAGTATCTACATGGTTAAGTAGTTATTGCGAACACTCGCTAGATGGCAAGTAGTTGATACCCAAGGGAGTTTCTCCGGTCCTTACCTTAAGCAATATACAAACATAGCAAGTTGTCAGTGGTTTCTATCCTTCTGTTGTTGACCCGGTGTACACACAGAAGTCCTAAAACTTTCTTGTTGATATTACTGTCGTTCGGTCGCTCGTTAACGCAACTGATACTAATTACGTAGTTAGACGACTGTGTGGATGTCATGTGTCATAGGATATTGTTACGGGCCAAGACAATTATAATTTTCTAAAACAGTTTGTCGAACTTCACAATGGCACATTCACATTGTTATGGAGCAAGTTCGATTATTAGCTTTTGTCAGGCCGTGATTGAGTTTGTAACTAGTGAATTAAGTGTTATTTGAATATAGAGATAATATCTAATACTCTCTCTCTCTCTCTCTCTCTCTCTCTCTCTCTCTCTCGCTCTGATGTTATATAGGATAAATAAATTATCGTACACATTGCGTGTAATGTAATATATTCAATCTATTGCTAGATTCAGCACGGGTAATATTTCAATATAAGTGTCTGAGGAAAGTTACATTGTTTCCCAAATGTATTTACTCACATATATCACAACTTCTAAATAAATTCGTAACGTCTCACTTGGTGCAGAAGTACAGATACAACTTTATCTTCTTCTTGGCCGGTGCATAATTCAAAATGTTACATCGTCCGCCCTCACTAGTTGTTGCAACTTCACAGCAAACAGGTTCTTAAAAACTTTTCTATCGCTCTGAAATGACCTGTACATGTCGAACATTATTTCTGCTGGACGCGATATAATTTCTACAAACTCCACTGCAATCTGCTGCATCCGTCAATGGTTTTTTCCTATATCTGTACATTCTTGTACTAACGTTTTGTTTTTTGTTTTGCTGACAGTGTAATGCAGTAAGGAAAGAATGTAATTTGTGGATTTATTAAAGCGCAGTAATGACATTTTGACGTGAAAAACTCGAAGTTTTTTCACCCATGCTGCAGTCTGATGCGCTCCTCAGGAATGCAGACTGATGCCTGGCTCTAATGAAAGGGGTAGATTAGTATTCTCATATCTGAATGTGCTTTCATTAGCACACAGCGATACGCTTTGATCAAACAGCTGAAATTTCTGTTCGGCTGACTGCAAATTGTGCTATTCATCAGACTACTATGTGCGTGCTGTCAGAAAGAACTGATATGATTACAATATGATAGATGTTTTAATGATGCATTTATTTCACCTTTCTGTTCAATATCATCTATATAAAAACTTATGTTATATGTTATTATTTATATTGCAGAACCAATGTTCAAGATATAGTAGACGTAATACTATACAAATCATTATGTAAATACTATTAAAGTAGTATAAACCGACTCCATAGCTAAAAATAATTCAAGAAATTAGACGATAAACTATCATTAAAGGATCATTTGAAACTACTTTGTCAACAAAAACAATGCTAGTATATAATTTGAAGTAATATTTCAATTTAACGTTAATATTGCTCCGTAGATAAAAATTCTCGTCCAATGCAGTTTTTTTTTCAAAATAATAACTGCTTTGCTCACTGCAAAGGAAGATCCTTTTTCAAATGGAACATATAAAAATTCACAGTACGAAATGAAAACATCTCAGGAATATTTTATCGGAAATCTGTAGAACTCAGAGAATATTTCTGTAAACCGGAAACGAATATGGGGAAAAAAAGAAGTGTAACATTAATGGAAAATCGTGGAAATGTTAAGGTATCTGATGTAAAACAGGATATACAAGTAAACTGATATAATAAATATTTATTACTTTGTCGAATTAAAATTGGAAATTGAACGGATACGAATATTCATTGATGAATGAATTAATACATGGTTCTTTCTAATGTCGATATTGGATACCAGAATGCAATGAAAGTATGCATGTAATATACCTACAATAGCACAATCAATAGTTTTCATTATGGTATTTTAATTAGTTTCCACTGAAAGTTACTATCGTGTATATTGTGTAAAACAGTAAACAATTATAAATAGCACATTTGATTATACATTCAATTCACGTTTCATTTTCAGTGAATTTCCAGCGAATTACACAGTGTAGGCTTTTTGTTCACGTGGGTAGAATATTTCAGTACAAGAATGAATGGAAATTAAAACTTGCTGCTACAAGGAATTTAATAGTTTATAAGACATAATTGAAACGCTAATTTCAAATAAATAACCATACTATTTAAAATTCTATATAGTAACATTGTTAGATTTTTTTTCTACAGAAATAGTGTTGTGATAAAATGATCAGTATTTTTCATATTTCTAACGGAACACTGCATTCATTTATTAAGCAACAGAGATAGAATCTTCCTATATTTAATACATTACGAAACAACGAAAAATCAACAAATGATATCATCTTACAGTTTGACAGTTACATTTATCATAAAAGCACAAAATGCGTAGCTGTATAGATTTTCTTATCCCATAGTTTATCCGACGTTCAACAGACCTAAAAGGAAAACCAATATATTATATCCTTTTTCTTTGTTTCAAGTACCTACCTGATCTCTTATTAGCTGTCATATCAAGACGATCTTTTGTACAAACGAAAATACATATTTACTGTTGAGGTTTCAATATAATGGCAGGAAATCGTTGATGCGTGCTTTGATCTATCTTAAATAATATTGCAAGTGGTGATTTAGTGGCTAAATATAGATTATTACATTTATTTATCAACAATATCTGTCTCTTGTAAGTTTTGTACAAAAATATTTCGGAATTCTACTGCTTTATACGTACGAATATATTACAACTTCATTTATTCAGTTGCCTTTCCCGTATATTCGTGCACTTTCTCTTCTGTTTACATAGCACTTTCTCCATCCTTTCATTTAATATCCTTTCAACACTTTCCAACCGAAGCAATTTGAAGTTGAGCCTACCCTTTCCACTGTTATCAATGGAACATGCGGTAATTTATTTCTCAATTGATCTTTTCTACAGAATCATTTGTTTCATATTGTCAAACACTCTGAACGAGGAGGTAGAAATTAATGTCCCAGTAATTTGTATCACAATGCTTGCTTGTACGAGAAAGTCCAAACTGTCAAGTATTTAACAAATTGTACATTTTAAACCGATACTTAGTACACCATTCGTTTGACATTGGAGGTTATTAAAAGATCAGCCTCTACCAAATAGATAAAATAGTCCAGAAGAAATGTCAACATTTATATTCTCAAAAGTATGCAATAAGAAAAATAGCCTCCATTAGTATGATAAGACCGCTACGTCAGAAAGTCATTAAGGACTAATAAAACTTAAACATAGCGAAAAACGCCTCTTGAAATCCCCGGTCCCGATACAAATTAAAATTTGCATAACTCATGAAACAAGTGAACGGTGGTGAATTCTCTTTCCTTCGCCAACTCTTCCAACCAGCCAGTACGTTTTGCATTTGTCGTCTTGCATACGGTCGCAGAAACTCGTTGAAAATAGAGCTGCGTCTTAGTTTCGGATCTGAGCGCGGTCTATACAAATCTCAGTTTAATACCTTGTGTTGCTCATAGAGCCCGCCACCACTAACCTAAATGAATTAAGAACGGAACCCTTAGCAAGGAGTTCTGCTGATATTATTGTCTGATTTACCGCATGCGAGAGAACGCGGAAAGTCAAAAGGTCGACGGGTAAATTCAGACGGAAGCATTTCAACACCCTGGCCCGAACAGAACCGGTACTAGTTCTAATATGATTTTCACAAACATTACAAATGATATACATATTTGAATTTTTTGCAACTAACAATATTAAATGATATGTGAACACTCTATCTAAAATACACCGTAGTTCGCAGAACATATTAATTAGCGATAGCAGTAAATTTTACTGCAATCGATGGTAATAAAACAGGAAAATCTTGTGGTAGATGATGTTTACAACTTCTACATCTGAGGTGGCAGTAAAAATAAACAGTTGTAATTTGATAGCAATAAAACTAGACCTCCCATTGGTAATGATCATGTGTTCAACTGTTTTATGATACAGTGGTTCAATGATATGTGCGAATAATACGAACATTTCTTGATTAAATAAATATATGACATCTGCATAGAATATTTGTCATTGTCAGGTTATACACGACCTAATCTAAGCTGACGTTACATGATAAAATACCTTTGCGCTGTACAAAAATACAAACTTTCCAGCTCTGCTTGTCTTATCCTTAATCATAATCAAGTTTGTAACAGTGTTTCTTAGCGGCGGAAGTTATGTACAATCTAAGCCTAGTTCCGGTCCTGGGTAAAACGTATTCTATTCTACGTTGAAGTGAACACGAGTTCGCGCATGCGCTTTCATTTCAATTATCACGGACAAGTATGTGTTAAACAGTGGCAAGTAACGTTTGTAAGCACAATCCGTAGGGATTCATGAGTAGAGTGGATGCTTGCTCGTCTCGTCTGTATTCATCCAGCAATGTATGTACGTACGTATGTATTGTCTCTCCACTATACATGCCTGTATGTACAAGTATGTTCATAGTTTTATACGACAGCACAGGTATCATATGGTGAATATGTAGTGACAACGTATGTACGTTGAATGTGTGAAGCACATATTGAAATTTTACCTCTGGAATCTTATTGTCACGGACATAAAAATGAACTACTCGCGTTAGTAATAAAACTACTCGGCAACGAATGTACGAGAGAGCAACGCTCGTGGGACCCGGATGAATGTTAATTTCCAGAGAGTTTTCGTTACCGACATATAGATGGAACTACTAGTAGTACGATATAATATGCAATGTGAACAACAGATGGCAATACTAAACAAGTAAATATAAAACAATGTTTATTATCAGAACTGATCAGCGAACATTCTGTTAGGAATATTGATGAGAAATTGTAATCACAACGATACAGACGTTATATTTCTGTATATGCAAAACACATGTATATTTTTGAAATATATTGCTTTGAAGCAGAATATTTTGTCGTAACTCATGCATATTATTTTTTCTAAAATACATATATGTACGTCTCGCAGGAAATAGTGTATTATAGGCGTGTGCTGTTTTGCTACTGTAATATGTATTCATGAAATGATATATGTAAGTCCTACAAAAGGATGTGTACATGAAACATATTTCCAGGATTTCAGAGTTCTTCCGGCTACAGTATTCAAGTAAAATATGTAACAGTTTTCTACAAAAACACATATGCACTAGCTGAGATCAAAGCCTAACAAATGTATTAACAATTATTTCGTTTACTTTACAATTTAATATATGATAAAATATAAACGATAAAAATATTGCAGTTGACAATTACTTTATGCAAGTGTTTACGTTTATTTCGAATCTTTGCAAACACCATTGATTGTAATTTGCATTGCAAATGCTCAATATTAATTTCTGCCACGATCAATCATGCCTTGCATGACAAACGATTGAAATGCACGCGTATTTTTCCGGCTTAAATCTATGTAAATTATAGGAAAATACGTGTACCGGTAAAAGGAAATTCTACAACTGGAAAACACTATTCTATCCGTATGAATGTTGATTAAGTTTCAATTAAATGCGAAATTTAGTCTGTACACGAATTACGTCCGTGTGGCGACCGAGACCGGAATACATCGTGTATTATCGGATATGCAACCAACATACATACATACATACATACATACATACATACGTGTTAGATATTTGTATAATGTTGGACAGTAGTACTGCTGCAGACCGACGATGTTTGCAAAATGAACTACACAACGAGTTTAGTTTCGACTTTTTTCTGTTTATTTTCTGTGTTACCGAACTGTCAACGAGCTTGCACGTATATTACGGGTCCGCCATAGATCATTCGACATGAAATATTGCTTCCTAAATCCCGGAAAATAATTGAGATGCACTGAAAAACACGTACATCACATTCACTCGGAAAATTTACTTGCAATATGTTTCACTGATCGAAATAAAATATCACCGCTGATGTTATTTGCATATTTAAAACTGTTGATTTATGATCTGTGCATAATATATGTAATCAATGTTAACTTTGTTAAACAACTCACAATATTACGTATAGCAAAAAAGGAAATAATAAAATGGAGTTCATGTAATGCATATCTGTCATTCATTACATATTATTTATTAACGTATTAATGGATTTTACAAATCAATGGCATTTTTATCTCGGAAATAAATACATGCATATGTATTCACAGTGATTAGTTTTGTCTAAAAGCATTTATTTAATTCGAGTTTATGTATCATTGGTCCAACAATACATTATTTCAGTGATTGGGTGTGGTTTTGTAAACATTTAACATTTTAGAACTCGGCTGAGTAGAAACTTTTCATATATTCATTAGTGCGTACATAATACTCGAAAACATTACAACCATTCACATCAAATTCGACACATCTAATTAACTTAATGCGAATCACTACGCCGCTACAAACACCGTATTTATACTCAGACAGACAGAGATTAACTTTAATCCAATTAGACGATGAAGCCTCGCATCTCACACACATATACCTGCATACTCTCGTACATATTGCCAACATACGAGGGAAAAAATTTGTTTTCCAAAAGAAAACCGCTCGGCTTCTGTGTAACATGTGTTGCCATAGATAGTTCGAGATTATTTCAAATTTTCATCGTTTTGTAGATAGAACACACGTTCATTGTCGTCTTTTATAACGTCAATGTCAGTAAAGTGAAAATTTTTCTTCTTTACTGAAAGTAGAAAGACATTTTATATTATTCAGTATTCGAATATAAATAAATCTGTGTTCTGAATGATTCTATAAATTATCGTATGTCTTTAAACGAATAGAGTATGCCATAATTGTCAACAGTTGTACTCTAGGATTTGCAGGCCTAACAACACACCGAGGGTATTTTACGATTGTGGGCGTTAGGACATTGTTATGCAACAACTCAACACCATGTTCGCGGCATTGTGACATTTGTTCGCTCAGTTCAGAACATGTTAATCCATACAGACTTGTCTAGCTGCAGTAAAACATTGTCAACAACTGTAATCCAATATCTGAAGAAAGACTTGCAAACTATAAATTTATTTACTCGCTAAACAAGTAGATATATTTAGAGGAGAAATATTTCTATATCTACATTTAATAATACCTATGCTCTAGTGATATTTTCTGACGCAATAACATTATTTTTTACGTCGTATCTGGTATATCCTGCACATCTGATTTCCATTTTTTATTTACGTCAGTGGAAAGTAAAGATTTATGCCGTAAACACTAGCAAGTTTATGACAGCAATTGTTTTGAAACACCGGTCGCCATGGTAACGAAGATAATCAACGTGTGCGTCACTGGCGCTTGAATGTATCAATAAAGATGCACTGTCATGCGTGTTGTGAGTGCGGCAAAAAAATGATTATTACTGTAAGAACAGAACATTACTCCACATCACATAGCTGGAGTGACTAAACGCACGAATACCCCTTGTTTTCCAAGTGCACGAGTGGAAACAATTCCTGTCGGATCGATGGTACAAACATGTTCATTTTTATGGCGCTCAAAAACCAAGCACACACACACACGATTGCCAACTTTATATCGTAACCACTAAAGACAGATGTGAATCTTAATATAATGTAACTTTGTTACATTGAAAATTTTTATATTTAAGTTAAAACTATTCTAAGGAAAACCCTTGATTTATGCAAGTAGTAAAATATACTATACGTCGTGATTGTTAGAATATTTTGTTACTCGTTGAACGTACAATATTTAGAATATATTGCACTGAATCTCTTATGGAGAAGAATAAGAAGAGACAGAGTAGTTCAATGCAGGCAGAAGTGAATAAGAGGTTGTGTGAAATACCGACTGGCGCCATATTTCAAACACATAAAAGAAAATGGATTCAGATTTATTACAAGCCATTTCTTGAACCCGTAAAGGCGAACACTGTAATGTATCGTTCCAGTATCGCGCATTAGATGACCGCGAGAGCTCCAGCACAATATTGATTACAGGAATCTGAGAGAAGCTAATTCGTTTTAAGCGATTTTTTTTGCCGCGCGACGTAAAACATTTTCTACGAACCTTACTCGCTTGAAAGAATAAATTTACACCTTGCCT
>JAGJTL010005742.1:3878354-3897010 GCA_022063505.1 Calosoma granatense | reverse complement strand
ATGTAGACAAAATATATCCAGATGAAAAAGCCTTTGAATGTGAACTTTTATCATTATTTAAACATTTATACTTTTTGTAACGGGCCGTATATTCTGTTTTTATTATCAGCTTTTGAATAAAATGAAAAAAACTACAAAATATCATTGTTACATTTTTTTCATGTCTGTGAATAACTGTTATTTTAAATAACGTGGCCATTATGATTTAAAAACATAGAGCTGGTATATTCAGTATGAAAATTCTTCAAAATGTCAAAGATAAATGTGAAATATAGTTGAACTTCATAGGCCAGTCATATTTCGTTTTTAAAAAACTGTCACATCGCATCAAACATTACATTCGTATGGCTAAAAGTAGAATAATGTAAAACTATATATAAATGCGCGTGCTCTCAATCATTTGTCCCAGGTGAGTTTCGGAGAATACTATTCGTACAAACGTTCTCACTCTGCCGAATTTTGTACTCCGTTTTTTTCTGCTCGCCAAGGCAGGTTTTTGTGTTTGAGTGTTCTTATTTGAAAACGCCACGGGGCAAAATAGCCATCTTTTCATGTACATCTCCCTCTCTCTTTTGTTCTCTTTCGGTTATATCGGTACACTCTGATGAAAATCGTTAATCTTGAATCGTACAGTATATAGGCACGCGGAGAAGGAAAAGAAATATAAAAAACTGAATTTCCTGGAACGAAGCATGATACTTTGTGTGTTATGCGGTAATGAAATTTTAAATCATCCAGATATCATGTTTCAATATCTTCCATAATAAGTTTGCAGAATTCAGTTCAACTGTATACATATATGCTAATTTGATATTTGTGCGGACACTTTTAATTCTGCATACTATATTTGACAGTTCTCTTAACTCGTTTTAAGTAATTCATTGTAAATTGAAATATATTTTTGTGCAGAAAACGATAGGTCTAGTGGGAATTCAGTGTTAGGATGTTATATGACATGAAATTTGTCGGCTGCGAATTTGTGTGCTACGTTCGCATGTGCCTCCGTTTCATGGTTGCCTGGCGCCAAAGTAATTATGGTTTCTTAGTGCGCCTTTACGGCAGATTGTCTTGCAAAAACATTCAACGGTGGTTGGTAGATCTCTAAGCTCTGCGATATTAAGCTTCTAAGTTAGAAATATAATCACTACGTCACATTGCAGTGCACTTCCACAATGGCTAGAGAAAACTATCACAATTATTTTTATTACTATCTAATGTGTTAATGAAAACAACACAAGCAAAATGACATACTTTCATTTCTTCTCTAAAAGCAAAAATGCACTTTGTAATTAAATTATATATTATACATAATAATATTAGAATGTATAAACATATTTTTACTTTTTTTTCTGCTGAAATAAAAATATATTAAATTATTTCATCGAATGTCGAAAATCATTTTTATATTATCTTTATGCTGTACATTTTCTTTTGACTCGGAAATTTAAAACCTTTGAAGGGTCTCTGACATTAATGATATGATAATATTTTATGATGTATGTACGTAATTTAGTGCTATATTTATTTTGGCTCCTTGCAACTAATTAAAATTTTGATTACACTGTTTTCTTTGCGTCTGTAACATCGTGTTTTCGTCAGTGTGACATTTTTTTTTCATTCAACACAAAGAAACACTTAATCTTTGAAGTTCTCATTTTTAATTAGGCGTGGAAGGCGAGAAGAAAGTAAATGACAGCAATTTAACCAGCAGTTTTTCGCATTTTTAATTAATTTTCTTTTCTGAGCGGAAATTAAAAGAAAATTATGCTTATTAGGTACATCATTAGTTAGAATATAAAGAAATACAAATATGGATAATAAATATACGAGTATATGTGTCCATTGAAATCAACCATTAATTTTTCCCAATTAAAACCAAATAGAACATATAAAGTAAATTTTAAATGAGAATTATACTTGTATATTTCTATTCATTTTACTTCAGATATAGTCAGCAGCATAAATTATACTCATTCGTATAAATCACTTTAGGATCTATTCCAGGTATAATGACTAATTGGTTTATTTTAAGCATCTGATATAAAAAATATGAAATCCCAATGAATCTCTTCTCCATATTAGTTCAACAATATCAACGCGAGTAATAAAAAAATTGAATGATGTCATAGCATGATGGTGATTGCTATTTTTTCTACTTATTTTTTATTTCCATTATATACTCAGTACATTATTCTACATGCTTCAAGCGCATTTCTTTCTGAATCTGATTCATTGCAGTCATTTAGCTTGTGTTTACGCCTATTTGTCCGTCCCCCCGCATTGTTACCTTCATTTTCACATTATTCTTGCTGTTCATCTTGTCCACTGATGCCGAAGGGGTGCTTGCCCCTCGTATGAAAAAAACAGCCACGTTTTTAATTCCGTGTAATTTGAGTTTTTTAAAAATGGAAGTGACAACGGCTGCTGGTGTCGTGCGTGAGTTGATTTTCGGGGCCTTTAAACACGCGTCATCCATGCGACAGAGATGGAGAAAATCATAGGGAAGCAAGCAGTTAGAAGAGAGAAAGCATTATGGTCTAATAAGATACGGCCGAGTGCTTGCAGCATTGCATTAAATTAGCTGTTTTATTATTCCGCACGGGCACTTGTAATCTCTACGAAAACATTCGCTCGCCTGTCTACATGGCCCACTATAACTGTCAACCATCTTACTAGGCCGCTATCTTGTCACTCTGTTCACTACTACTACTAATGTACGATATAACTCAGCCCCAAAATTCTATCCATGAACACGCGTGTCTCTTGAAAACTTTAATCAGAATAAAACATAAATTTGTTCTTGCACGTGTCACATTTTATATACAAAATAAATTTTATGACACAGCGAGTGACATTCTGGCGGATGTACTTAAAGTTATTACAACGTGAGCAAGTTTAATTAAACACTGCCTGGTATTTTATGCGAAGAGAAATTAGATACAGCCCGAAGGTATTTAAAATATTAACTTGATGTCTTTACATAAAATACCGATGTCTTGATAACGTTTCAAGACTAGTATAATATTCCTTACAATATACAGTACAGAAATATACAGTATTTATTAATATCATAAAAGTATTCATTGACCAGCATACAAAATACTTTTATCCGACAATAATATATGAGCTTTTAGTGTAAATAAATAAAACTAGATTTTTTTCGTGAAAATTTAATTAACAACTAAAATAACAGTCTGCAAACATTAATTGCTTTGATCGTTCGCTAGCTGCGCGACCTGAATCGCAAAATTACAAGTGATTAATTAATTCGGTCCCGATTGAATGGCGGACAGTTTTGTGGTACGTACGCACGGATTTGCATTTGGTCTCAATTGAATTAAAACAGAGGTTTGATGCTGTCGGATTTGGCAGAGTATATAAACTATATATTGCAATATCTAGGTAAGTAGTAACTAGTAGCAGTTGCTATATGGAGCTTGTTAAGATAACTACAAGCTTCAATTTGCTAACTAGCACATATATGATTTAATCCAATATTTAGTTCAATTTCTATGCCAGTATTGAAAACCACCATACAAGTCGAGCGAAGCGCGAATAATTTGAATTGAACTGATTGACAATCGTTATATACCAGTGAAGATAACTTTATAATGTATGTATGTATTGACAAAGTCAATTTAGATATTAATATAACGCGTTTGATTTGGTAATGGTGCAGAATTATGCATTTCATCAGAAGCAGCTTAATAGTGATCATTAAGTAGCAAATGTATAGCATTCACCACGCAATAGCAATATTAACATTATTGTATAACATTATTGTAAAAGTACTTGCTTTTATAACAAAATATGTCGCTCTGTAATGATCTCATTACAGTAGTTTTTCCATTTCCATTAAAACAGCTCACCTTTTGTTGGCAAAACAGCTATGGTAAAAGTGAAAGATAAATTAATTTTGCATCCAAGCGAGGAATGAAATTTCGTGTCGTTACGTGTACGTCTATGTTAATGGAAAGAAAGAGTGTGGCACACAGGGATTTTGGAAAGAATGACCTGATGCTAAGATATGATTGATGGAAGCCATTAGCTAATGAATTGCTTCAGTTTTATCGGCCTGTTTCGTACATTATAAAATAGAGTTTTTTTTTCACTTACCATAGCAACTGTAGCCATCCTTGTTTAACTCGAAGCCTCGTCGGCAATCGCACTCGTACATGCCATCGTGCAGTTCGTAGCAAAGTTGCTCACAAGCGCTTCCGTGCCCGCAGCGACCTGTCAACCAACAGAAAACATAATTCTAGTACAGAAGAAAATACTGTTAAAACAACTACTCATCGCGGTTTTTCACTTGAGCTTTGTAAAATTTTAATGAAAATGCAACAGGACAGAGAATGTCTCCAAAATAGAATTATTTAACGACTAACGTAACACCCAAACACTGTGTGATTGTTTTCATAACTCCAATATCACTATATAAGATCTGAAATAGTCATTAATTATGTCCTAACCAGAAATAAACCCGTAATCTGGAATATTAATATCGATAGTAGATTATATATAGCTTCCAGTAAAGTCTAATACAAATGCGAAATCAATACTTTTACTACATAGTACACTAGTAAAACTTTGTGACGAAACCCAATTAACGCACCGAAATTGAACGTTTAACCAATTATAACCAAATGCAGGAAATCGGTTGGCATGAAACGGTTATAAATGTATACCTAATTTACTATTATCAATTAGGGTCATTCAAAACAACCACAGACAACAAATGATATTGAGTTTACGGATCCAATATGAACCACTGGTTTCGATCAGGCCCAGGGAATTGTGTAACTAATTCACATTAAATCAAAGTGCACATCTAATTAAACGGGACTATATCCGGTCTATCCATGCAATATAGTTGATTATTGATTTTCCTCCCAGCTGTATGTGGGAAAATGCAATAAACAAAAATATCACTTGTGATTCGAGAGCATTACAGGTGGATTATATATAAGTGAAACAAATCTAAATTTCCACTTTGAAACGCTGTGCGTTTTGATTACAGAAATGAAAATCCATGTTTCCAATGTTTGCTTGAAGTAAAATAGCAAAATGTTTTCACTATTACTGTTCTGACCATCACTGTACCAATGTTATAAAAAAAGTAAGTTCACAAGTATCATTCAGTCTTGATGAACGAAGAACTTTAATCATATTCTTGCGTCCGCAGAATGGACTTGAAAAGTCGTATTTCGGAGAAAAGCATATAGGTCAAGTGGGACCAATTTCGCTTGTTTTACGACTAGTTTATGTGCATGTACGAGTTTTCAGCTCATAGTCAGGTAAGTAGACACAGTTTATAGTATGTTACCAACTACTTCCACACAAGTGCAAATGATTTTTATCAAGTCAGTTTATAAAAACAGAAAAAATACATGTTGATTGAAAAAGGATGGATACTAGGATGGATTTTTATGTACTTCACGATCTCTGATGATGACATTAATCCAATATCCAATCAATTACGAAAGGTACATAAAATCTGTCACTTCAGTTCATTCTTCTATATTAAACGATGATCGAATTCGGTCTATCACACAAATGTCGTTTCATTGAATTTCAATCAGCCGATATAAAAAACATACGTTAACAATAAACGGCGCAAAGCATATCACATATATCAAACGCACACATATTGTATGTACGTGTAACAAAATATAGCATATTAAGAATAGTGATCTGATCTCGTATAACATTATAGACGACAGGGCTGAAGAGCGGAAACAAACTGACAGATGATTCTACAAAATGAAAGAAAAAACAAAGCGTGTAGTGACAAATGTTCAGAAAACGACAGAATGACAAATACCTTCGGAATGTAATAAAAAATGCAAGAAAAATGTACATCCAACGTCTAGTCGTTGTTCTTAAATATTAGCCATCACAAACACGTTAGAAGTTGTGAGAAAAAGGAGTTGGTTTTAAATTCTAACATCAGAGGATAGTACGTACATTCTGAACGCGACACAACGTGAGTGCAAAAGTACAAATTTACTTTTTAAACCGAGAACCTACGGCAAAGAGACACACGTTAAATATTTAAAATATTCTGCATTATTTAGAAGAATAAGAGTGAAATGTACCATACGGTGTGGTTAGGATTTCCGTGACACTTTTCACAAACAGGTCTAGACGCTAGAATTTTCATGAGAAATCTCTGCCAAATAAATATGCATATACATTTTTAACGAGGTAACCAGGAATAGATATATAACTGGTAAGGACAAACTTATACCAGCTTTCAAATACCATACAGGGAACCGTAACTTATTTTGAAAAACGTTGTGTTCGTTTTCAGTGTACAATATTTACAGGACAATATGTCATAATTACGAGAACGGTAGCAGTCGGAAAAAAGAATTTAACGTCATCAACTAAGTTATAAATGTTTAATGATTGAAAATCAATTCTGGCGGTCGTGAGGCCATCAACTTCAGGAAATTACGTTCATGTGCGGGGGGCGGGGGCGGTTGTACATTGTTATTTTTCATTAACGAGGTGGAGGGGAGGTCGCAGACTTGGGGGTGAATTGTAGGGGAGACGGTACACATATGTGGCTGACGTGTCTCGACCCTCTCGAATTTCGTAGCTAGTGCGTTTTATCTTATAGATTGTATCTTTATCCTGTTATACGAAAACGTATTAGTCACACACTATACTTTAATGTAAATTAAATAGGGGGACAGTAGGGAGATGTGTATGTAGGGGAGACTGAATAAACGCTTATCATACAGGTGTAACGTGATGATGCGTAAAAGTGTTTGCTATATGTTATTTTTAGAATAAATGTAAATTCCATTGTGTTGTATATGTAATATAAACATTTTATCAGATCCATTTGGTCAGCACAATTGGACAGAAGTAAAAACCATAATATTTCTATTCATCCAGAGGTACGGCCACGTATATTTTCTTGTTATAGCGGTCGGTATATAAGAGAAATATACACAGTGAATATGAAGTCTACAACAGTCTATATGAAGTCAACATTTATACAGAGGCCGGCTATTCAAAATGGTTTTTACATATCAAGATATGTTTATTAAAAGCAACTCGTTATTCACACGAGTCGATCAATACAACGGTGCCTTCAGTTTATATATACTAGTTGATATATCTCTTTACGAGTATGTTTGATGATGCTTTTATACCTTGCCCGTGAAATTCCAGACTCATTCAAAGCATTCCCCATTTTATTTCCCGTTTCATTTCACCATATTCAACACAGTCCCCCGCTTTGTGTATTTATATCTGCAACATGTTTATTTTAAGCAGAATTATGTGAAAGTATACAACATTTTTATTTCGAAAAGTTTAAATTTATGAACCGTTGCCCGAAAACAGTAGAAAAAGTTTTAAATATTAACAGTAAATCCGTGTTAAAAACAAGCTAACTTTGCAAGCAGCACACAACCAGCTTCTTCATTTGAAATTCGGGAAGCGAAAAAAGTTTCCACTTTTATAAAAATGAATTTAAATTAGCCAATATTTTTTATGTTAAATGTGATGTCGAATATTTATCGTTCTTTTCATATCGTTAAATTGGAATCAGTTACACATTAATCTGAAAAAGATTTAAATTTCCGTTTAAAATAATTCTGTGCTAAGAAGAAGAAACCTTTTCAGCAGGAAAATTCGCTGCCACTATTTTAGATTAAAATAATCTGTGAGTGAAGCGATACCGCAAAGTATATATAGGATTCCAATAATGATAATCATCATTTATAGCTTGGTACATATTTATATAGCCTGACAGCGATGGAGTTACGACCTTAGAGATTTTGAACTTGGCCGGTGTATGAAACTGTTTCAATAAATTCTTCGTAAAACACGACCACTTGGCTAGGGTCCAAAGGTCAAAAATGGCTCATAAAAATCAGTGTTATAGGTATGGTAAGCTTCGAAACTTGATTAATCTGTAAATATTAATCAGGGCAAAGTACAATATTATGGAGTTTTTTTATCCATTTTGCACTTACTTAAAGCCACTAGCATTAACCTGATGAATTTGCTTACATCATGGTAAATTTACAGGAAAATGACGGCATTTACCGGGAGGAAGGGAATTTATAGCCGGTATATGTATATAGGTTACTGATAGATTCCATAATACATTATCTTTGCATAGCGGAAACCATGAACCACTTAACAGAATAGAGCTATTACCAAGATACCGGAAATTTTCCGGGGCGTCAACTAACGTAGCAAGGACGAACTGGCAATGTACGTTCTATAGCTGATAAAAGCCAGTAGAGGGCTATACTATCACTAATAACACTTGTGAAATGGTAAGTCTATACCCTCTACCCGCAGTAGATCGTTCATGCTAACGGTAATATTGCAGGGGTCCATGCTTATCTGATATGTTATAACCTTTTCCAATATGTGATTTTTGAAAAGAAACTGCCTTGTCCATACCTGTTCTCTCAAGACGCACACACACATACATACGAATTTCAGTGCAAACTATAAAAGTCTATTGTAATTGTCATCTAACCTAGTAAATTTTCTCTTATCGCCAGAAAGAAACGTCCAATGCAAACCTACTTTACATCAACGTTGGAGAGTTCATTTAAATGTCATCTTTTAATAATCTAGAAAATCGAAGCCAGACGCTCACATTAAACTCATATTTCACATTGCGCTGACAGTTAAAAACATCTGAAGAACATGATCAGGACGCGCCGAGACGTGATGAGCAGAAAACCATAACTCATGGATACATGAAGACGCTGCTCTGTAGGTAAGATGAAGAAGTATAGGAAACTCGTCGTTATTTATAAATTCCCTATGCGGTTCTGCGCTTTCAAGTCTCAAGTATACATGTATATGAGTAGTGGGCACACACAGAGCGAGAGAGAGAGAGAGAGAGAAAGATGATGCTTCTTCTAGTTGCATTACCGCAACGATGATAGGATGCATGGATGCGTAGTGTACTTGACATATCGGCTTGACACATGCTGACCGAGATACGTCACCTACACAAGATTCGAAACAATGGTTTGCAGAGGACAGAGGAACATTTATAAGCATATTACGGCATGGTGACAATGTACCTGTCACTTTTCATAATTACAATATGTTCTATCTTCACATACATATACAATATCTCATTATACACCTATTCATTAATATCGAAACTTTGTCGACACCAGTGTTCCAGTAAACTTACGTTCTACTAAGTTTACGAAAGGTCAGAACCTCACCTATGCGGTAAATATTCGAACAGACACTTGATAAAGTGACCATGCTGCGTGTCAATAATCTCACTGAAATATTAATTTAATATACAACAATATCATTCATGCATAATGAAATCGTTTGCCTGAACGCTTCTATTTTCATTTTTCCACAAAGAAAAGAAACAAATATACGAAACCAATGCCGGCAAAAGATTAAATATTAAATAAGAATTCAGTTTCTGGCGGTGTTGAAAGGATGACAAAAAGAAAACAAGATGAGCAAACTAATTGGTTTAGTTGGGTATGTACTTAAAACTCTTTGTTAATTATAAAATACTTTTTGAGAAGGACAAAACTCGTAGTTGGTAGCCTCGTGTGCAAACTTTCTGTAATCTAAATTCATTTAATTAAGGCAAACGCAAAAAGATGCAAAATTAAGTCTAGGAGATATTATTTGTTTCTAAAGAGAAATATATCGAAATATTGTCATCTACTACCATTATTTTTGTATAATACTAGAGATCGGTGCATATAACTTGAACATTGATTGCCATTCTAGACGTATCAGCTTAATTTGTCTTCAAAGCAAAACCTTGTTTCATGTCTATTTAGCAAGCAATTATGTTACACTACTAGATGTATCATCATCTCTCTTACACCGAGATAATAACTCATCAATTTCGCACACTTCTAATTACACTATATGGAGACTATTGTAATGCATATTCATAGTATAATATTTGAATCCTATATAGCCCAGTAATTTAACAATATATAAACTAATATACTGGTGTAGTCACCACAAAACTTTCTTATAGATGAAAACTCATTTCAAAACAGTATTTCATATTTTGTAAATAAATTGCGTTATAAATTATGGTTACTAGATAGACACACTGCAAGTGTCGATGCATTTTATTTGCGAGACAAGAACCAACAAATAATAATTTTATATACGCGTACTATATCTGTTCGGAACGTCAAACACTGACATCGAACAAGGTCTTGACGCCACAAAGTAAACATTTACGTGAGGAAACAAATACGTTGTCTGTTTTCTTTCCATGCAAGTTTTGACGGGACAAACTCAATGCACCAACAAATATTGATTTACCAGCACGCAAGTATATTTATAAGAGAAATATTTTCCTTATACGTACATTTTCTTAATTTACTAATCCATTTGCTAATCCTTGTTTTTTAAACGAACGTTGATAATGTCCCTTAGGATGAGCAGAGCGTTTTCTAATTAAAGAATGATTTACAGATAAAATTATTTGAGAATCATGAAAGCGAGAATTTTTGCCCTAATCGGTAGAGTAGCTCAAACCAACTATGTACAATAAACGGACTATGGTATAAGCGGATTACGATGGCACAGACTTGAATGAACTTGCTAGTCTGAGTCCGGTTTACACGGATTAACACCGGAGTCCGGCAAGTGTGCGTGAGCAAGAAGGATCATTGCTTGTAAGGATATTACAGGTATCTCTCCCTCTCTCTCTCTAGTAATAGTGCATACATATAAAGCTTATACAAGCTGTAACATGTTGCTTACTGTAGCATTGCAGTTTTGAAGAGGATTTTTATGATTTATTTCTCCACGAAATTTGATAAACTAAAAGATAATTATTCAAGTTTGAATTGCAAGTATATTCGAATACGAACAATGAATCCTTATTTCAAATTTTCACAAAAATTACGTTCATTTTTTGTCTGTAAAAATATTGTTCTTTTTTTTGCGTGTAGTAATTCATTCTGCATAAATTATAAGTCAGATATCCTACGTTCTTTGGAGAAATAATTCAATATTCTTTAAAGACAAACTAACACAATGCAGTTGTATTTTCGTCAAACTAACACCGATCTTACACGTCGCATAATGTATCCAAAAATGTATTTCATTTTTATTTGTATAGTATATGGCAGTACCATCCGCACAACATTGATTTTATATTGTAATAAAAACGTGTTTTAACAATGCATGCAGGCAAGATTAAAATCATATTAAACCAAAAAGGTATCGCATCACACAATAAATCTAAATTGATAACAATTTGCATTTAGTGTTACAGCTATACTCAAAACAGTACATTATGTCTGATTACATATGTATGTACATACAAAAATGTTCACGCAATGTTTGTATAAAACTTTGTATTCAATCAATTCACATCGTCAATATACCATTCCAATATGACAACATGTTCTAAAAAACAATTGTAGTACTTTAGCATTGTCCGCAAACTGTATGAACTATTCAACTGAATCATTTGCAACCCCCCGTCGCCCCCCACTGACTCCTCCCACCCTCGTCCTAGAGCTACTCGTCAACATAGCACGACACGAACTGCATAAACTACCCTTGATAATAATTACATCACTCGCAGCCATCATGAATATTCTGTCGGTGACAGTTAAACTGTTATTAACTTGAAAACAAAACTAAAAAAAATACTTAAACTGCACGCCCGGCGCATATACACGAGCGGGGCCCGTGTCTGTCAACAGTGCAGTTACCCGCTAACAGATGGCTGCCTCTCATTTATCGCAATCACAGATCACGTATGCTGTGGTGACGCTTTGTTGTACACGGCCATTAACCGTACACGAAAAACAAAACTAAATCTGATGCATGATTGTTGCTTTGTACACTGTAATTACGAACGCTGGACGTGTTTACGTCGTAAAAAAACCAGCAACATCAGATATACCATGGTGATTACAATTAATTGATGTTGTGATGTTATTTGTCTCAGTTGCTAAATGGTTCTAGAACACAAAGAAGAAAAACAATGTTTTGTATATAACGATGAATAGGTAGGTATAAATATATTAATATTCATTTAATATTCCACTGGCGCAGATCACAGAAGGTAATTAAATTTACGGTGACAAACTGTATTTGTAATTAAATCAAACAATTTAATCAGATATTAAACTCATTTTCATCGTAACCATATTTCATTAATCAATCGGCATGTACAAAAACAGATTAACATATTTTAATATCAGCTACAATGTAATATATGTATGTATAAACGTACAACGAAAAATATCTACAATGGATAAAAAATTCAATAATTTTATACTGTTACCAAATGGTTTAAAAATAATTCCTTTTTATAGGATAAAAAAGCATGAAGGAACTAAATGGGACGACAATTATTTTCTCCCCTCTGAAAAAGTACCGAAAAAGAGGGCGTGTTTCATGCATTAGAACACACGTATATACATACATAGAGAAGTTAATAAATCCATGTATGACAGACAGTCATGTACCATGTACTCTCTGTTGATATGTACATCATTGAAAATGTGCTTATTACTGATATAATAGTCAGAATACAGAATAATAACTATGAATGGTACTGATTTTATATGCAAAACGCAGCTAGTCATACTAATTACTATTCATGTCTGTTTTCAACATCAAAAACAAACATTGACAACCTAATTCACAACGAAACACAATTTGCAAGTCAAGGATGTATTTATGTATGTCTGCTATATACACTTCCTAAACAGACTCATTTCAGAAAAAGTTGAATTCCCTTTCCTTTACAGAAACATAAAAAGTTTTTTGCTTTCATCTTTGTAAAAACGGATTGCCAATATCTCATCTTGTCATCTGTCTGGAATTATACTAAACCCTACTCGGCCGCAGTGTGCGTATGAGAAAGAGGTCACAAAACACATACAAAGATGCGATACACTGTTTGAAAACCTAAAGAAACTGTATGGCATGATTTATCTAAAGTTTTGGAGAAACAGCGATCCGGAGACAGCCGTTATCACGCTTTCAGAATACTTTGGAATAGTGACTCAACTCGAGATACTCCAGCTATCCTGGGATCTCACAAGTCACAAGTCAGATGTCAATGTTTATATACTCGTACAGACATGAAAACAAATACGTGCTTCCTCAAACATCTGCGACAATTACAAGTAATAAGTACACACAATTCTAGAGGAAGTGTACTACTAGAGAATAGCTTATGATATAAAAAGTAGAATAAGAACAAGCACATTGGTTACTGTTAGAGTTTTTGCTCGACTGTAATAAGTTGCAGGCTGGGAAAACTAATAACTGATTGGTTTGGTTGGTTCAGATTTCCCAAGTGAGTCCTTATACCAAAGTCCAAAATTCGATTGAAGAGTGATATCAGGAAACTGGTGCCTGGCTACAAATAAATAAGTTATTTTCTTTGCTATAGATTTCACGTTAGCGCCCAGCCGTAAATTTGCCATCGTTGTGATTTATCGGCGATCCCGTACAATTATATGTTTATATAGGAATATCTGCACCTTATCCTTATAATCATTTCCACTTTGCTGTGTCTATATTTTTTCTACAATACACGGTAATATGTGTTACTAATTGGATTTCTTAAAGCGACATGTCCATGAAGAACAAATAGATTTGACCAGGAATGGATTAACCTCTAAGTCAATTGAACGATATGTCTAGGATTCCCTAATTTAGGGGAAACATCCCCCAAATATAGACTTACGATATTAGAAATGTTTTAACGATAGACATTATCGATTATATCATCGAGAAAAAAATGCAGGAGTGTTATTAAAAATCCAATTTTGAATAAAAGATATGGTAAACATGTACATATATTACAATATATTTTTAGCTAGTAGCCAGGGAACATATTTACAGTGTAAGCAGCGCAGTGTGTATGTTTTATTGTGACGTAATGTTTGATTAACCGGTTGCCTAGCAACTCTTGACATATCGACGTTGAAGTCTTACTTGTATATGCGGCAGGGACACGGGACACCCACTTTACATACAATACACACACACACACACACGGCCACACATGTGTGCATATAGAGATGCTCACAAACATATATCACATACATATATATGTATATATAGGCACACATTTATACACAGCAATGTAAGGGAACATATTAGCCTATTATGCATATGCGCAGACATTCTATACACGTGTGTACAAGATCATACCAGTTAGCAATACATTCACACACACATACATACATACATAGATAGATGAACGAAGTAATACCTATGAACATCAGGTGCAACATTTCAACTAGATAATGAAGATATATAAACAGAATTATACAGCTTAATCCCGGAAATTCCAAGTGAGTGTTCAACAAATAATAATATGTAAAAAGATTATACATAACATGTAATTATGTAAATGTACTGTGTGTACATACGTATAATACTTTACCAGTGTAAGCTTCATTAAATTAAACATGTAATTATCAGACAACTATACAAATACATTGCTAGATAATTACATATTTCACTAATAAATGTAATGTTATTATTTACTAACATTTACAAAGATACTTGTATTAAAATATGTATTTATACAATAAGTAAAATTCATACATTCGTTCATGTATATTTTATTTAAAGAATTATTAAACAAAATATCTTAAATAAAGACAATGTAGTATATCATTCATTTTTTAGTATTTTTATATTCAGTGAAATTAAATAATACACGATGTTCCCGAAAAAAAATTATATATTCGTATACAATGAAAGCAGATATATGCGAAATATGAGTAAAATAAAAAAGAATTACAATATACACATTAATTACATTTGTCTCCGTTTTATGTTAATGTAATGATTGCTATGGAAAATGTTTTATTGTATATTTAAAATGACTTATAAATATATACTTCAAGTGTATACCGATTTCTTCAGACACAACACAATCGATAAAAAAAAAACTCCGCTATCAGCGTTAATATTAAAAGAGGTTAGAGAATGAATATCTATTGATTATGGACGATCGGGTACGGAAGTGGGCACGGTTTCGTTTATGATAAAGTAGCTGAATTCTTCAAAGGATTCAAACACAACGTCCCTGGCGTCTAATTTAACTTTAGTGCTCCTGACGCACTCGTCGGCATCTCGATTCATTCAGCTTACCTGCCTCTACACTCAGAGAGAACCCTCTCCTATTCTCTCCTCCTCCTCCTCCTCTTCTTCTCTTGGCTGCCTGCTATTCATTCTGCTTGTATACGTATACACAAAACCCACCCACACAAAGGATGCCGATACATAGCCATGTGTAGAAGAAGAACAAGAGGTCAGAAGTGAGCAGATTGTGTGTGACGTCACCGCCATCCACAACAGCAACTGCCACTTGTCATATAGTCTCTCAGGTGAACTACCAGTGCCGTACGTCATCGTGCAGCATAACCCCCCCCCCCAGGGAAGTTGGCAACGTTTAAAATCAGTGATGCGGAGATACCAGTGTTTTGTACATGTGTGCATGTTCAACTACAAATTACATTTATCTAATTCTCTAGTGTGCCAATGTATATTAGCAAAGTAAATGAACACATCAAAAATGAAGAAATAAGTGTAATATTACTCTCAGTATTTTAATAATATTAATATTTCTTATAATAGGTGATAAGAATGATATCATAAAATATATGATAATTAAATTGGAATTTAACGTAATTGATATTAATTACTCATACATCATGACGTTGTTTTACACTTTACAGTAAATGATTCATTCATTATTTTACTTAATTATAACATTTCTGATGATTTTTAATACAATATTAACACGAGTGCTATTTCACAATATTTTGCTCCTTCCATTTTTAACCAAAAATTTTGCACATCAGTTTTGAATACGGAACAGCGTCAAAATCTTTAATTATGTATGTTTAATATTTCAACACATATCTAAAATTCGTTGCTATAAAATATGAAATATTCATTTTCAAACCATAAGCTACAATATGGTTTGTCTAATGCTCCAGTAATTATTTACTAACGAGTAAATCATTAAAACTACGTAGATAACAAGTGTTGGTTTATAGATTTGACAGGTTTTCTACTATGCGCAACTATATGCCTTACAGGCACCGATAATATGAAATCTTTTACTTCATTACCGACTGATTATTTTGCAATAAAACGAGTTTAATATCGGATAAAATACTGACGCTTCATTAAACTTGTCTAGTCGATAAAATCACGCTTTTAATCTGATAAATTAATTTAAAAAATAGTTTAATTTAATGAAAAATCAATAATATATTCGGTCATAGGAAATTGTGGAAACAGAATGCAATATGACATAAAGTTTAATTGGCATATTGTTGGACAGTTCAGTGCATAATTAGGGCACAATATTTGTGGTTAATTAGCTGTACAGATTAATATAACTATGTACATAACATATTTGTTGTATTTTCCATTACACGAGCACTGTAGACGAGACATATTTTAAGCATAGTTTCTGTAGCAAATATAATCAGTATGAACTAAATTGAATTCATACCGTAACGTGTACATTGGGATATTATGGACGATATTCTATTCGAACAGGGTGAATATAGCAATATACATGTAAATTTGAAGGAACAGACTCTATGTTAGTCGATACGCAAATCATATTTCATATAAATGATACCAACAGAACACATAACATTACAAATAAATACATTTCATTATAGTTGTCCCCGACTTGCTGGTATAGCGTGTATTTCTGAGTGAGTTTTAGTACGCCAGCACTATTCAGACTCATACATTTCCATAATCCTTCAAAACTTCTATATTTCAGTACTGAAAACTATATACTAATATTCCGACTGGTTACTGCCGAAACCACTGAACTGTTGTACAGCATTAGAGCGCATAATTTCCCGTTGCACCAGGAAAATCCATCTCTTGAAGACATTAACATACTAATTGTGGTTGGCGAATTATTTACCCTGTTGACAAATATTTCAGTATAATGGAGCAACTATTGCACCATACTGGCCTATTAAGCACGTCACATTACTATGACACAGTGCAAACAGTTTGTGCAATATTAGTTGCTATACGCCTACGTGTACACTATAAATCAAAAATACATTTCATACAACATTTTGTCAAAATAAAACTCTTTCTTCTTAGCAAGAAGTGAAAAAATATGGCAGAAAACTAGGTACTAATGCATGAACAATAAAAGAACTTCTTTTAGCTTTAAGCTACATACTTTGTATCATAAATTTCCACTGCAACTCGTGTGATTTTTAATTCATAAAGTAAAATGCAATTCGTGTATACGAATACTCATATCGCCAGAGCGAAATAAAAACAAAAAGTGCTAAAGTGAAACTTTGATTTTAGTCAACGTTAGTTTTGAATGAAACCAGTACAGCTCAGTGTCACTTGTATATTAAATTTGTAAGTAAGTAACGGAGGGTAATATGCTTGAGAAAATTTATTTTACATGACAAGGGATAGCTAGTAATATGAATTTATGCAAGAACAAGACGGTAACTAAACAACTTTCCCAAAGCAGCTGCTTCAAACTGCTAAATTATACCGTGCACAAAAAATATTGTACACAAACAACTTTGACATCCCTAAAGTATAACTTAAATCTTCTATACACATTATATATACATGGTATTTCCCTTGAAACTGTTCATTTTACAAATGTCATTTAAAACAATTTCAAATCTTTTACACTGTAAATAATTTTACTATTTCTGATTAAAATTTCTGAGATATGTCAGTGTTTAATTAAATTTTATATAATCACGACAGACTAGATGATGTATGAATTTAATATTTTACATGCTTGTATCATTTTTCATTTAACGTACAGGGTGCTATGAATCCATTTAACTTATACTGTAGCAATAAAATGTTATGCTATGCAAAGCTGCAGTAAATTTTAATAATTTCACTCATGTTATAATAATTACAATTAAACAGAATATGAAGGAAGTATTCTATTTAAAATTGTCTTATAAATACCATACTAATGAACAGGATTACAACTATGTTTAAAAACAGGAACGTAAACATTTCATAATCGCACAGAAATCCATAAATAATTGTGTACCTAATGAATACGTTAATTAACTTACTGACAACGCATTCCATTCAAAATCAAATCATCTATCAGATTATACAAACATTTTACTGTACTGACAACAATAATATCATCGGCAATTATATGCCATTTTCGAATAAATGTAGTCAAATAATTAATAAATAAATCCATACGAATACATAATATTTACTTTTGCATTTGCGGCGTAAATGAAATATAAATTGTGCACATTATATAACAATTGTATATTCATTCATACGATCAGCAATTATAAATACATATATACATACCTGTATGTACATACATAGAATAGACAGACATACAGACAGACAAAGAAACAGCTAGACTGTTCATTGTGATTCGATAAATTAATTAATTATTTTCTAACTGAATTAAGTTAATCGATAAATAGAATATAATTAAAGTTATATTATATGAAAATTTATATTTTGCAAATCAATCGAATAACAAACAATACCGTAATGTACATTTTACTAATTACATATGATTTACTGTTAAAATGGAATATTATAATTTGTAATCTCATTCATTATTATTCATATACTTCGTGTACAATTGCAGGATTTTATTTCATCATATT
>JAGJTL010005742.1:3812961-3864898 GCA_022063505.1 Calosoma granatense | reverse complement strand
GTCGGGCTGATTTTCGTAAAGATGTCTCTGGTGAAAATGTGAATACCAATTATCTATTATTAAAACTGATAAAAGTGATGATAATTATTTATATTTACTTATAAAAATTACATAATTTAATTCAATGTACATATACCTACTTCTTGGGGGATATAAAAAATAGCTATTTAATTTATATGAATTAAAATGTGTGTGATACTAATATTTACATGTTTAACACTTTGACTGTCGGGCTGATTTTCGTAAAGATGTCTCTGGTACCACGAGTATATTAGGTACATACAAATTAAATAATAATGTGTATATAAGAGAAGACACACGTCGCACCTACGTACCCACTATGATGTGTATCCAAATGTATACACATGGCAGTCAAAGTGTTAAATGACATTACCCGAGCTACTGTAAATATATTTTTCTGTAAACTAGACTGGAATAAAATGTTACCACATTGACACAATTATTTCAAGGATCTAAAGAATAAAATTTACCGAGTTCCGTTATCGTGAGCACGGTACGTAACCAGACGTACATGCACCGCTAATAACTAACAAAAGTCAATGACAGGTGACGAACATGTAACGAATAACAGTCAAGCAAAACTATATCGTGAATATCTTTCTCACTGCTAACTCACTGATGTCCTCGTCGTTATATTTAAAGAATTAATCACAGTATAAATTGCACAGTGCAGTCTTACCATAACAAGAAATTCTATATTTGCTTTTATAGGTACATAATTATATACTGAAAATTATATAATTGTTTATATTTTTATGTAAGAATATACGTTTCAATCAACTTATAAATAGATTATAACGCAGACATCTGATTCAAAATTTATTATCATTATTCTATGCATTTAAAAAATTATGTCAATAACTGTCGGTTTGATTGAAGTCAAAATGTAAAATAATATTTTTATTTTTATCTTATCAGGATCAACGACACACACATATATTTTAATAACATTACCTGCTGTTACATCAGTTAGTTTCGTGAACAGACAGTTTGGAAAATGCATATTATGTCGTTATCATGTGAATTTTCCCCAAATTTTTACGTGTATCAATAAAACTATAAATTTTTAAAAATTGCTCGTCATTTTAAGATTACTTTATACGTTCCTTTTAAAAACGTAATTAATTATATTTTATATCAATAAATTGATTACCTAAATATTTATTAAGTTATCTAGGTTTTTTGGGTTTTTCATGATATACAGACTTCCATGATTCATATTTCAATGATAGTAGAATATCTAGATAATTAAGATTTAACAAGTTGATTACTAATTGATGTATTGAGTATGTTTTATATGGCGCTTTTAAAAAAAGATATTTCAAATTATTTCATTACACCAAAATAATAATTACCTACTATTAAAAATTTCTCCTAAACTTCGCAAAGTATAAAAATAGATATTAACAGCAATTACTTCCGCAATTCAGTAATTACTAACAAAAATGTTTTATTAAATAGTATTTTCGCAAAAAAGAAAGCAATGTAATTTCTAGTAAATTTAATTATGAATTTCGTTAACAAAATAAACTATTTAATTTTTTCATAAAATTAAAAATATTTTAGGATGGTTTCCTAAAAAAAAAAAATTATATATCCTTGATGATGAATGAATACCTGGAATTTCCAGGGTTAAAAGCGAATGGAGTCATATAAAGGACCTTAAACTAAATTCAGGGTTAATAACTTGTACGGGATATGACTCATACTTTGCAATTAACCAAAAAAATACAGAATTGCATTAATTGAGACGTTGAATAAACTGTAAAATCATTCGAGATATTAGATAATCACTATAAATTAATAAATAGTTATAGTTTCAATTATTTAATAGAATAGACTAGATTTCATATTTACTGAATTAACAAAAAATAAATTGTATTATTATTATTCAAATACAGCTTGATGCACGGTATTATAATTATTAATTATTCATAGAATTCCACGGAGAATTAAATAATAATAGCAACAGATAAGAATTTATAAACAAATGTAAATATTTGCAGAATGTTGTATACGCTGGAAGAGAAAGTAAATTCTACAATTTGTTGGCCATTCACACCTAACATAAAAGAGTACAAACACAAGACCTACTATGATTTATTAAATAGACGTTACGCTTCCAAGAACTTAATGAAAATTAACAGTTACTATAGGTAATTAAATTTACAAGAAAAACAAAATCATAACCAGAACGTACCTTTATAAATAGCAATCCTAGTGCGCGATGCCAAGCAACAAGTGTACTACAAACAAACACTGTTTGGTAGGAGTTATGAAGAATTAAAAACAATTGCACAAAATAAAAGTATATTCACTTGAAACTAACATCACTATAACATGGAACAGAATAATGTTTGACTGTTTATTTATTGGTAACACACAAGTACAGGTAAATATATGCGTTGTGCTGTACAACGGACAACTAACACTTAACGAGACTAGCGCACAACAAGTCTGTACCGAACTGAACGTTGTAATGGAAAGTCGCAGCCACGCCGTATGGCACAGTTAAACCTTCTCTGCCTCTCCCACTGGTCAACATAACAAGGTCGATATGATGACGTCACTCAGGTTAAACCACAAGCACTCAAGAAGTTCTAAAGCCGGTATCTTTTACAAAAAAACACACACATTGTCACCCTACTCAGCGGAAACACGCGTTATCATCATTTTAGTTTCCGGCTGGTCATTCAAAATACTAATTAGTTGTTTTATCATAAAAACATGGAAAAACTAAATACATATATTAACATTTTATTATAATATATAATATTTTCGTATGTAAGTTGAAATAATACTATCGTTTTTGGAAAAAGCAAATATACATTATGTCTTGACGTAGCATTGATATCTCCAAAAATATTTACTATCTGCAAATTTAATAAAAATATTGAATTACTGCTTTAAATAAAAACCTGCAGATAATTTTATAGATAAGTACGAAGTTATGTTAATATGTATATTAATTTATGGGAGATATCTTATAGAATAGCAGCATTTCTAACTTCTATAAAGCGATATCTTATATTCCACATTGCATATTTACTCACAGCGTTTAAACAAATACCGAAATCTGCTATTTATAATTGTCTCTAATTGCAGATTTCGTCGTAAATTGAGGAACCATTCGAAATTGAATTAATAATGAACACTTTAATTATTTTCTGCATGATGTTTCTTATTTCTTTCATGTCCATCGTCCGTTCTTTTTCTTTTCTCTCGTCCATGAATCTTTCCTGACGTACCGTTCATGTCTCCGTTCTGTAAACATTTCACACTGGTTTGTTCATTGCAATCTTCCCGATCTTCAATATGTTCTATCTTAATCTTGTGCCCTGTGATATCGCACAGAGATCTCGAGTCCTTTGGTGCTATCATTAACAAGTTGTTACCGTTCCGGTCACAAACAGGAAACGGTTGCTGCAGCATGAATATCGAGGAATTTCGCCTGAGTCGAGCGCGCATTCGTAAGCCGTTATTCTGGTACACAACATGCCGGTTTGTATACACGCCTAGAATATCGGAGTTAATCACTGTTTCACATTTTACTTGAACGTCACAACGGGATTCCTCTTTTTGTTGCCATTCCAGGACATTCGTCAGTAATCGTATGTATCTGTCGACAATGTAAAACATTTTATTCACTCACAAAAAGTATTAGTGACTAATGTTACTTTACTTTACTTTTATAATTTATAAAACAATGCCAATTATTGATTTATTGTACAATTAAATAAAATCTTAACGGAAATAAACATTATATTTTATAATTATCAGACGATTAATTTAACACTGAAACATAGAAAGTAAAATATTTCTTATAATATCTTTGTCCGTTCCTGCTGTTAATTTTTCATTTCCTATACAATAAATTACAAATGTCATTAAAACATTTATTACGATTCGTAATTACGTAATGTATTTTTACCAAATAATGATTACTAGAAAACAAGTAAAATGTTAAAAACATTCTTGCGATATTTTTACGGTGTTATTAAAACTTTAAAAAATTTCGATTCGTCTACAGGCAAAACTTTCTTTGACAAATGAAAATCATTTTACGTACGTACAAACATAATAGTTTTAATATAATTTATGCTAATTAATATTCAAGGTTTTGATGGGAGTACGCGGAAGAACAACATATTGTGTTTTGTATTTAACTCCTTTTAAATATATAATTAGAATAAAAAACAAAAATAGATTATATGAAATAATCATTAAATAGATTAACACGTTTATTTAATAAATTACTGTCAATATTTTTGACGTAGTGTCTGGTAAAAGATTATAAGATAAAAAATGTTATCTTATATAGAGTCGCCCGAATCTTATGCAACCCGAATAACATACATGTCATGTGTGTACATACATTACAGTAATAAGAACATAGCAACTCTAATACATACAAATTATTGTTATTCCATGTTTAATTTAATTGTTACGTACTATAATTAATTTCCAAGAAATGAAGAAATGAAATGTCAAGGATATATTTAAATAAAAACAAATTGTGAAAATAGCAAAAAAATGTTGTTTATGTGAAAATACTGCGTATTATTTTATTTTGTAAATCCTAAACGTGTTTTTAAATTAGTTTACGTTAAATATATCCTTATAAGTGCTGAAGAGGATGTAAAATTATTATATATAGTGAAATATTAGATAATAAGTTACACTTACTTGATTGCCATTCTTAAAATCTCATTCTTCGAGAGCTTTTTGTCCGGCGGATGCGTCGGTACAAGTTTTCTCAGTTCAGCGAATGCACCACTTACATTCTGTTGTCTCCAACGTTCCCTACTGTTGGTGAAAATCTTCCTGACAGTAACTCGCGGTGCGGGGGACATAGCCATCTGCATAGCTTGCGCCACCTGGGGCACTGCTTTCAACGTTTGATTACGGAACCCCTTCAATGCATCCTCCTCGTCGCTGTCGGCAAAGGAAAAGTCATCCGACATGACTTCGTCTTCTTCGGACATTGAATCTAGGTCTACGTGCGGTGGAGGCTTCCGTTGTTCACCAGGTCGACGTGGTGGTGATGACGTTGTACTGTAATCTGTGTTCTCACCATCACCAGACCATTCCATGTCAATCACTGTCGGATTGTACGTTATCAAAGGCTGTAAAATGATTGTTTTACTTGTTTATATGTCATTATAATGCATACACGTGTGTGTGCGTGTGTGTGATACGAATTGTTGAGAATTGTTTTCCCGACACAATCTCACGGAAACGGCGCCATTGTTTTACGCCTACAAATTTGTATGTTTAACAGATAAACAACAGTACAACAGAAATGGGTAACAACGCCGAATAAAAGATAAATATTAAGCGGACAATCATTCTTAATCCTCTGATTTTCTAATTAGAAATTCTTGTCAGAAATTCATTCGTCGCAAGACGAAAGTTCAAGAGAACTTGTTATTTAACTAAGTGTTTTACGAAATAAAATATAATTATTTTATTTTAACATGAATCCATTTATTATATTTTCTTTGTTTACTTCGTGGTATCTCATTTTTTTCAACAAAAATATATATTTCTTTACTTTGTACAAACCACATGTCGCAATAATTTAATAAATGTGGTTTGTACAAAGTAAAGAAATATATATTTTTATTGAAAAAAATGCATTGTTCTAATAACCAATGTAACATATGTTATATTTATCAATAATAAATAATAAAATAATTATTAGTTTATTAATAAAACGTATGCAATTTATTTGACGGACTTTAATAATTCTACAAATGCATTATGCTATTTTTCATATTAATGATTACAAATAATACTATTTACTATAAAAAGACAGACAAATTATTAATAAAACATAATACTAACCATTTGAAAATCATAAACTTCACTGGGTATCCAAAAACTCTTATAAAAATCACTGTAAATCCGACAATAAATTCACTAAAAATATATTTTCAATTACGATAGGTGAACAAGTAATCAGTAACACATCCAAATGTCAAGTGAATCCATGAGAAGAGCCCAGGAAGGGATGCTGTCCATTCCTAGCTGCCCAAACAAGTACACAATCTTGTACAAGTCTAGTCTGCGACAATATTCACATGGTCAACTTTATGCACATATCAGAGTTTAGCCCTATCAGTGCTACACACTCCTATAGTTCAGTACATCATTTCAAACAAGCTGTATCACATTACAGTATAGAATGAGAAGATTACAACTGCATCGCACCCTACCAATAAGGATCCAAGCAAGTTATTATTCACCAATAGGAAACCGGGGCGGTTCTTGCTAAACTCCACCCTCTAATATGACAAGAGACAAATAAATGGAATTGCGAAAACATGCATCAGTAGGTATGAATAAAATAGAGTGATTTAAAATTGATTTTGATTTTTTAAATGACGAATAGAACAATCATGCTTCGGTGTTCTAATGGAAAAAATAAAAACGTACGACTATGTTTAACTTATAAGTCACACTAAATTTTAAATGCAAATATGTAGTTTCATGTATTGTAAAATATCCGGTAATAAAACTTTTATTATTTACAAATCAACGCAAACGATTTCTAGTATTGCAAAATTTAAGCAATTCTAAGAATTCTGATATTATTTTATTTCCAAATTAATGTTACCGTCATTTATAGTAATTTTTATTGAAGTATGTATAATATTATGAAACATCTAAGACATGAGGTATCAGCTAAAAAGGGGATAAAACTTATATATCAATATAAAATTTGTTGCGGCCACTCTGGCTCCCCCTAATATCTAGCTTATTTCCCACAAGGGGTCGCGTGGCGGGTGTTTTATTCATTGACACGACTCCACGCGGGGGGGCGACCGCTCAGCGACCAGCAAATACTGTAATAAAAAACATATTACCTCGCCCTAATCTACTTCCACATAAATGGACAAACATACACACGTATGTACGTGTGAACCAGTAAATACATGTATGTATTTTACTTACTGACATCGAATGTGAGTGCATTAGTTTTATTGACTTTTTTCCGTGCTATTTCATATAACATTTCATAAAAGCATATCTGTGAAATATGAAGTAATAGAGTGAAAATACATTTGTTAAATGAACATGTCAAACTGATATAAAGAACATAATAGTTATGTAAATTCATAATAATATTTTGTTTAATAATATACTTATGAAACTTGCCAAACTCTAAGCATGTAGAAAGAAATATCTTTTTTTTCATATTGCTTGAAATGAAATCGGAACTAATAATTTCTGAATATCACAGTGAACGCTGATACCAACAATAATATCCAATTTCACGGTTGACCAATGTTTGGGAACGCATTTGAAAGTCATTTCCTGAATCGTTATCACATCGTACTACCAAATACTTGAACTTCCGGTGTTTCTCGGATGGCCGCCCTTTGACAGTAGCCTGTCATACACTGAAGTGCCCAATCCACCCTTCACTAATGTTCGGACTCATCCCGACATTAGGGTCACGTGTCCAAATTAATTAGCATATTTCATACGTCAAAACATCCATTGTTACCATGAGAGCATTGAGTAGCTCATGAAATATAAAAGAGCATCGAGTTAAATAGAAACAAACGATAAAAAATAAATATCTTTTGTCAGTGGAAATCTTCTTGTGAGATGGGAAAAGTGTGGGAAAAATTAGACAGCAAATTTCAATAATCCGAACGGTGATTTGGCCGACACGCGCCCCACTAATCGGGGATTAATATAGGATCTTAACACCAGGAGGCCGAAAAGCTGCGAACAGGAAAGAGTAATTAATTAAAAACTTTGGATTAAGGAAACAGTCGCGGTTAGCAGTTTAACACGGGGAAAAAATTAAAAAGTTATCGATTATGTTGACTGCTTTTTAATAAAGGATAAAGCATGACATCAAAATAAATACATTCTTAAAATGAATTAAGTAAAATATTATTGAAACATATAGTGCAATATATAAATTATTCTACAGGGCAATACAAATATTTTCTACAAAACTTATCAAAAATAATAGAACAGTAATCGTAAAATTGATTATTCATTTATAAGTTTAAATCAGGGGGTTGAAACTTAAACATATTAACTACAATAACAAACTACGTTAGGCAAACTTTACATATAGATAAAGAAACAGATTATCTCTTTCATGCAGTCAGCATTGAAACGTACCCTTCTGTTATCTATAGATTTTCAACTCATTGAAATAACAGACGAATATTACTACACATACTGCCTGTCTCACTTGTCTAAACAAAGCTACAATTGGTACACACTGGTGTATTTTACTTAGAGAACATAATTTAAGTGCAACGAAATGTTTGTATCTCATACCTTCAATTTCACCATTAAATATTCTGAAAATATATTAAAAGCAATCTAAAATTATATAAAAACCTGTAAACAATATTAGGATTGTCAATTTTCTATTAAAACATAAATCTGTTGACGCTACCAAATGTGATCAAAACTACTTTCCCTAATACACATACCTGCAAAGTCCTGATAAGGACTGTTATAACCCCCCCCCACACGCTCTGGATTGGTGGATGACATCCTCTCACGTACAACCAAAGACAAAAGTTTAGTCCTAACTAGCAAAGTACATTCACATGAACAAAATAAAATATTATCTAGAAAAACCGTACGAACAACGTAGAAAATACTGATATTTATTTGTACTGTCTTATCATACACAAATTATAATGAGTAAATAGGAGAATAATTAATGAAAAACATATGTACACAGTACAAATACTTATATATACATCTAATGATACAACAACTACGCTATATGATATGATGAATGAACAAATATCGTTTCAGCAAATAAATGTATATTAGTCAGCAATTTTAACTAAACATATTTAGAAAACATAATCCATTTGATAACAAAACCAATGTATACATATGTATATTCTGTAAACATCACAATGATTGATTTTAACAATTAACACAGCAGATATAAATCAGTTGAATGAAGTACTTAATTAATTAAGACTGTCCCTTAAGCGTAAATATTATGAACAATAAAATATAGAATATTTCAAACTTGAACAGATTACGTCAGGAATTTAGACGAACTTTGACTTTAATAGTTTGTTTACACTACTTATATCTACTAGCATATATTATTTATATTAAATAAACTTATCACTTGCGCGTATTAATTGCAAATCAGATTAATGTAGACACAACATTCATTCATATTAAATTGTTTAATATCGTCTAAATAAACTTAAAATTGCAGTGCATTATGAGATGCAAGTTGATAACAAAATATATTTATACACCGAATACACAAGAAGATTTATTTTATAAAAAGCGGATTAAAGTATGATGGTTGAAAATTACAGGTACTGTTGTATAAAGTTGTACTATGAAACACATCTCTACATATCTCTCCTAATAATAATTAGTAATCAACACTTCAGTGCCAATAATTAAACTGCATATAGTATTTTGCACGCTATTTTATAACTATGTATGTACATATGTGTACATGCACAATGCTAGCAGTCAGGAATTCTTAAAACATCACAGTTCAAATTATCAACATTCTTTACGAATCGAATAATATCAATGAATTTTATTTATGTACCACCACTATCACTGGAATGCAAATAGTACAATCATAAGAGGAACAGACACCACACAAACGATATACAGAGACGTTCTTGGCTCGCATTCCGATAACACAACAAACTCTTGATTTAACAGCGTGTCATTGTCCTTTACAGGCAGTTCTAGGACGAGTTTTTCATTTGTGAAAAATCCTAGATCCACGGAACAGTTGCCCTGTGAATTGGAACATTTGGCAACCGGATTACTTACATTATACACGGCTTTATTCAAGTCAAACCGAACACGGATGTAGTTAGTTTGTAGTTCATTCTCACTGTTGAATACGAAGAAATAATAACCATTCGATGGAACTCTGAAACAAATATTACTTCAAATAATACAATTCATTCAAAATAGAAAGCAAGAATTAGAATAAATACTGGTCATATCAATATAGTATTAGTAAAATATTCAATTCAAGCAATTATGTTGTATCATCATATGATTATTTATATCACTTATGTCCATAATTTGTTTGTTTTCATGTTTGTTATAACAGTCACGTGATGCACAAAAGTGATACATTTTCAGTTTATTAATCAGTTTGTCAAACAAACAAACAAAAAACACATGATACCATTTATGTACTTATTCAATAAAAATAAATTAAACAAATACACACCATTCTCTTCCGATATTCCCAATCAATTATTGACTAACGTACGCTACTTTGATTCTCATGGTAACAATCAAACTAAATATCAAAATTAACAGCAGATAAATTATCAATTTGGTAAATCAAACATGAATATTGACCTCTTATCTAGAATACACACATCTCACTTGAACCGCATTAAAATGATATTTTATCTCAACAAGCGTTCAATTACGCGGGAAAAGAAATATTTATAAATACCTATATGTAACAGTATTAGCCAAGCTGGCTTCTTTGACAAATTCAGAATCTCGATGTCTCTCACAGTAGCGATGTGGAGTTAAAGGTAAATTAAGAATGAGACCAGCACAGTTTAAAAGTGCCTCTTCACTACTTGAAAACGAAGACCAGAATTCACTGTTGGATTTATCATTGAGTGTGGTTTCATTAATGAAACCACGATGATCAGCTATTCCATCAGGTTCAAATCCCTGTTAATAGAAAGATAGTTAAACGTTTATATACTTCATAATAATACATAGTCATTAAATATAATTATACACTTAAAGAATAATTCCATTATCATCTGATACAGATACATATCATATAATATGTTATCAGTAAAATTCCGCTTGAAGTAAATTTGAAGAGAGTTTTTATACATCCTTAGAAACACAACAGTGTTTTTCTTTAACTGGATTACATTTGACATATATTAGCAAAACTGGTATAATCTAGTTACGGAATGCACTCGTTTCTTGTTTTACAATAAATATTGAATAATTGACATTCTGGATGTTTTATTAATAAATAATAACTGATATAATGAAACAATTGAATATAAAATATTTACTTTAACGATACTTGAAAATGGGATATAATATGGCTCATTTTGATAGATTATATAAGATCCTGATAAATTGTAACATATATTTTTTTCTAAACCCTTTGCTGTCTGAATGTAAACAAAACATATCCCAAATCAGTGACAACATCCTTGAGAATAATCACTTGAACATATTTTTTTGTTTCATGATAAAAATTCAAGTGATGACCTCAATTTTCCTTGCACCTCGTAAAGGCCACAACAAATAAATTTTGAACAAAATTCATCCGATGGCCTCCGCGATAATCATCACTAAGGATAAATAAATAAATTAATAAACACTTACCTCCTCAACTGCAGCGTCATCTTCCTCATCGTGAACGTTGAGTTCATCTTCTAAAGCTGGGGAAATCAACAGTTCTCTCTTCTTCCTATTCGTCTCTTCAATGTTATCTTCATAGTGTATTCTCTGTTTATTCCATTGCCGTCCCTTCGTACTAATCACTGGACGTTTATGTGGCTCCTTCAATGCATCATTTAACAAGTTCTTCAGATTTTCATCTGATTTATCAAGAAGCTGTTCATTCAGTTTCTCTAAAACGTGTTGTCCTCTATCTCCAAGACTTCTTAATCGTTGTAGAACATTTTGAAATAATTCTTCCGAAGTATCAGTTGCAATTTTACTGTGTTCTGGTTCTTGTATCGTCAAATATTTCTTCTCTTCTTCTTTAATTGTCTGATCACGATGTTTGTGCATATGATCTTTCGTTGTTGTTTCAACAATCATATTCTCTTTAATGTTTCGATCTTTGATAGATTTCTGTAACAATTGTCCCAGAAGGGTTTTCATGATTTTCGGATCTGTTTCATGATCTTCTACATCTGGTTCATTGTGCAATGTGTGGTTTCCATCTGTCTGATGTACTGGGTGATGAAACTGTACCCAGTGTCGATGTCGTTTCATATTATCAGGTTTATTCGATGGATTACCATCGTCCTCAATAATATCGTTGTTATTATTGTTTTCCATCATCTCTTCAATTTCTTCTGAAGAATCGTCGCCGATATATGCACACTCATGTAAGTGTTTGTGACCTCTTATCACTATCAGAGATGCGCCAGGCCATCTGTCATACAATAAATTATATAAAAAATGTTATTTTCTGTAAACACCCAATATATCCTTTTCTAAAGAATGTACGAACAGATCAAACGTATATTATAAACTTTACAATTCAGAATTATTGAATTTACATGTCCTGAATTTTACTTATTAACTTGAATCACGTGCCAATTTCATGATTACTAATAATCAGCAACATAGATACTATGCAGATGAATTAAATACATGAGACAAAAATAATAGTAAACATTAAGTAAATGTATGATAATTCATTTGTATAGTAAACTAAAGTAAACAAATGACAACCAAAAAAACAAAAGTCTAGACACCAGACTTATTTAATTTTAAAAAGATCTAATTCCGTCATTTTTGCTGAATAATAAAAATGACAACAAACAAGAAAAACAGCAGAGTTCTCCAAAATTGTATCAAAAAGTAGGTCAGAAACATGTAGTGTATGTTAAAAATGTAACAGGACAAGCTAAATATGTTTCAATGTTTTGAATCTCGTTGACAATTGAAGACGAAACAAAATTAACAATAAAAAATTCTGTACATGTTTCATTATGATAATTGTGTTAGTTAAATTTGATGCGCCATTGATTGTGAGTGGAATTACGATGATAGTTTTAATTAAAATGAAACGGAATTGAATACAAAATTATATTTTGATGCCAATGCATGTCCACACCCACCTCACACACGTGGAGACGGTTACAGTTGATCCGCGTAATAAATAGAATCCCCAGTATTCCTTCATGTCATCTTCGAGTTCCAAATGTCGCACCATCGATAACGGTTTCATTTCATGAGATAATTTCGGAGCTTCGGGTAGCAGAAAAGCATTAAAAGTGGTGTTGACTTTAACAAGTTGTCTCTAAGGAAATTGAAATGAAATGTCACTAAAATACACGTGCCGAAGCGTGCAAGGCCAACGCAAAAAATAATAGGCTATATTTAGCGGTGTTTTACTATTTATTCACTTCTGTAACTCTTTGTGTTACAGTGTAACAATCAACAACAGCTGACTCGGCTACAGTTTACAATTCAATATTTGTAGTAGCAATAAGAGATAGTATTTTCCACAGATAAATCAGGATAAATCAGCATATATTACTTTGGCCTAAAGTTCAAAGTACTCATTATCCAAACATACGACATATTCAAATCATTCATAACAATTGTGTATTACTAAATAGTATGGAATTTTCCTGCAACCTTGTATGTACATATTCATTATCATAGATTAAGTTTTATGCAAAATAGGGTACACGTGAAAAAAGTAAATACAATTATAATAAATTTGTCGCGAGTATGTCTGTCAAGGAATCTGTTCTTAATGAACAATAACATTTAGCATTGTAAAACTAAAACACAAGGTTTATAATTCTTTTTTAAACAAGAAATATCACATTTTCTTACATGCAAATATTTTGGAAGTGCGTATATTTCCGCGTAAAATCATTTCTTATCTAATAAAAAAGCAGATATTTTAAACCGGGCACAGTCTTTTACATTATCCATCTGTAGAAATAAATCTGAACAGGTGAAATATTTATAATCTAAAATACACACACATATACATATATAATTTGGAGATTTTACAAGTACCCATTATTGTAGATAAATATAGAAATTTTATCATAATATATTACGACGATCATAGTATAACTCTTATACTATAACAGATAATGATAATGCAGACACACGTGTAATTAATTAAACAACAGATTAATTCCTGTACGTAAAGTGATTTATCTGATGCAGTTAGATATTATACGTACAATTTGGTTACAATGTAATGTGTATATTTAAGTTACTAACCTGGCACCATGTAGTAGATACACGGCTGTCTAAAACTCGCATATCTGACATCGCCAGTGGATAGAGCTGATCTCCATACACCTGGTAACGCAGGTAAAGCGGGCCCGCTATTAAAACTCCTGGAAGAATGACACTCAGAACGCACAGACGCAGGACCCGCAAAGGACCTTTCAGTGTAGGCCGAGTTCTTTTTGTGCACTGACTCGACCTTCGTAGCAGACTTTCTAAATGGTATTTAAAAAAAACAATTATCAATCTATTTATTTAGGACAAAGCATATTTCTAACTATTGATACAAATAATCATTACTTATTATTATACATATAATTTATACAATGTTAATGATACTTGATAAACAATATATTCCCGATTAAAGTACGCATTTTTTACTTGATAAATCAAATATACTGTTTGTTAAATTTTTGCAACAAGCGCATGTGTGAGCGATAAATATTATATAAAAACTCCATCTAATTTATGCAACATTTAGACATTAAAAAGTTGTTTTAAATGTCATAATGTCAACAAATACTATTTTTTTAAAAACAAACCGTAACTTCTATTTTGTATGTTTTAAGTTAGAATTTATAATCAGGATAAGAAATACAAAATTACAGCAATTTATATTAGAATCATCATTAATTTTACGCATTATTTGTCTGATAAACAAATTCACATTTACATTTGAAGTAGTATAGAAATATCTTGTATGTACAACTTTGTCAAATTTAGTATGTGGAATAAAACCATCAAATATATTTTAATTACACAAACCCGAAAATGGAATATTGTTTAACATTCTGACACATGTACAATGTGAAAAATACTACTGACAATGATATACCAATTAGATTATTGACGGAACTAGTATGAGAAAGTTGCGGAACTATTAATTTGCATATATAAATAATATTTGTTTTAATTATGAACATACCTTCTAAGTGTGCTGCTTGCATGTTCCGTGTTCGCGCACTTAACTTGTTCGAGCACACATGTACTTGTCAAATAGCGCACCAGATTGTCCGGCACAGATGTTATATGTTAAGCGTTCGCAACTATCGTAAACATTATCAGTTTAAACTGTCTGCTTGAGTTTTGTTTACGATTAACTTGTCTGAAGTTCTTATCACTACACTAACACACAAGAACAATGCACGTAAGATCATTAAACATGTATTACAAACAACAGCACACACGGAAACGAGTTGTAAACGCGCGTCTTCTTGCAACTTACATACATAGCCTGATGGTCTAATTTAAATGAAAATAGAATCTCGCTTTTATCAACATTTTCAAAGGACACATCGAACGATTAATGCCAGCGTTATTAACTATAAATAGTATCTCTTTTTATCTAATGCGATAGACAAAGATAGCACTATCAATGTTCCGCTTTTTTCAGACAGACACGTGTTTATATATAACTATGCACGGTTCTCACAATCGCGGCCGGTTAGCAAAAAAAACTATTATCGAATAACAACGATTAATTACACACAAAGTCGAGTGATTTATTTATTTATATATTTTTTGTATACATATTTGTACAAGAGTAGTTCATCATCGTTTAGTGCCAGTCTTTTTGACTAATGCTTTCTTGCTTTCTTCACGTCTTCGTTTGTTCAATGGATTTCGCGGATCAAACACTTCGTACCAGTCGTCATTCTTTGTGTTCGCATCGCGAGCTAATACTGCCTCGTCGTCGCCAAACTTGAGTTTATGTGCCATCCTAAAACAGAAGTAAACTAACAATAAAGAACAAGAGAACAATGCGTCTATATGTAAATATACCATGTAGTATCTTCTGGATCACTGTCATCATCTTTCTTCTCCGGTTCACCTGTCTCTTCAATTTTTTCCTTGACTGCTTCTAGTTTCTTCTTAAATGACGCTAACAACTTTAAAGTAAAATCTTCTCTTGTCTTGCCTTTTTTTGGTAAAGATTCTTTCTTATCCTTATACTTGTCATATTCTTCTTTGTACGCTTTAAACGTTTCACTTTTCTCATTTTGTTTCTTTGTCTCTTCTAGTTTTACCGTTTCTTTTACTAATTTATTTTCTCTGTATTCTTTTTTGACTTTTGCAATTTCTTCTCTGATTTCATCACTGTTAAATATACAGTATATTAATTTACTTCATAAATACAAAGTGTAACACAATATTTAATATTCATGTTATACGTACGCCTTTCTTTTTCTCGCTTCTTTTTCATCCTTATTCAAATAATAGCTGCTTGTAGGCTTCTTCTTGTCTGACTTTAGTTTGTTCCTAATATTTTCCAGTTCCTCTTCATGATCTATTTCTGACTCTTCACTCTCGCTATTTTCTTTGCCAGCTTCTGTGGTTTGCGCACTTAACTTTGGATCATCTAATAAATCGTGTGTTGATTTTCCCTTTCCAGAAAATTCCTTATTTGCTACAGCCGTTTCCTCCTCATCCTCTTCGGCTTCTGCACCAAAGGAAAGAAGTTTGAAATTCCTGCAAAATTACACATGTTAACATTAAAAGTGATTATCGAAATTTTAATTAATCTTACTTTACGCCAGGCTTTCGTTCTTTCTTCGTTTTCTTCGTTGTACTTTCTTGTTTCTCCAAAATTCTTGGTTCAATATCCGTAAATGGATTACTTAGAACTTCCGTTTTAATAATTTTATGTGGATACGCCGGTCTTTCATCCTCTACTAAACCTTCTTCCAATTTAAGCATATTAAATATAGTGTCACCAGTAATTTTACCAAATATTGTATGCTTATTTTGTAACTCCGGTGTTGCAGCCAATGTGAAAAAAAACTGTGAACCATTATCATCTTTTCCAGCATTAGCCATAGCCAGAATACCGCGCCTAGTAAACCGTAATCTACTGTGAAATTCATCTTTGAACGGTTCTCCGTAAATTGACTCTCCACCTGTTCCATCGCCATTTGGATCTCCACCTTGTACGATAAAACCTTTTACCAATCTATGAAATATTGTCCCGTTGTAGTAGCCTTCCAGACATAGTTGTATAAAATTTCTACATGTTTTTGGAGTCTCCTTCGACCAGAGTTCCACATCAATATCTCCTACAGTCGTTTTTAACAGGACCTGAAATTAATTGAATGTATACTCACATTCAGAATAGATATTTTATATTACCTTTCCAGATGTTGGAGGTTCTAATATATAAACGTTACTCATTGTATTTATTACGGATAAAATACATGTACCTCAAATGTCAACATCAGTCAACATAACCAACAACAATCAAGAAAACGTAATGACAGTTCTTCGTGCGCTCTAGTTCTACCTCTAGCGTAAAGTTTGCTAATTGAATATTTCTAAACTGGTGATGTAATGCAATTTTTTTGTTAATTCTGGTAAGTTATGTATTTAATTCAGTAATCAAAGTTTTTACTGATTTCCAGTCTAGAGAGTCATGTATATAAAAACGTACATCGTACTTTTTATTTATTTATATTTTGAGTATCGATATTGTTTATTGTGTCATGTGCATGAAAACTAAAATATTACTAAAATAATTTATATATAATGGAATCTGAAACCACTTTGATTGTAGAACAACTTCCAGAATCTGAAAAACCGGATATGATAGAGGTTTGAGTCTTTCTATAATCATATTATTACAGATCAGCTTTTTAGCATTATTACTTTTATATCTCATAACTATTTATCAAATTGAACACTAGACATTCAAAGATGAATATGTAACTATTTTGAGAAATTTATTTGCACACTTTACATTTGCAGTGCAACTATAGATTAGAACATTTCAAAAAGAAATTGTACGATACGTAAATAATAAATGAATAATATTCAATAAATAAAATACTAGGAATGAATCAATACTAGAATTTATTTATCTACAGCGATAATTTTAAAATGATGCTTACACTTGTAGACTCTAGAATCTTGAAATTAGTTACAGTGTTGCCAGACGAAAATAGTTTCTTTTTATAAATACGTTATGAAATATATTTACAATATGTTTTATTTAATAATCACAGTTAAGTTTAGAACTTGATTGTTTCATTTTTCGCAAAATAAATACTATTTTAGATGTACAAAAAGTTAATAGTAATATTTTTTTAATGTACGTGCTATTACGTACTCTATAATCTCAAATGACGCGTACTTTGGCTACACTGTAAAGCTGAAACAAATTTTTCAGTCTGGTAGTTTTGCGGCACAACCACTCCCGGCTCGCAGTTTTTCTAATTTTGTCAGTTAATACGTTTATTTTTTGGCAGATGTAAATTTTATAACAAGTTAATCAACATTCAGATATATATAAAAGGTAAATAATGTAGTAATTAATTAAACATTTCTTTCCTGACTTTTCTGCATATGTCTGCGATCTTGATCTACTTTTTTTATTTGACGCATATCTTTTGTTTAACGAATTCTTTAGATATAGTAAAATAGGAGATTTAAAAAACAAAAGGACGTAGATTAGAAATGATTTTCGTGTATATATTGGACGATTTAATGACGTAGGTGTGTTTTTCGTATTTTATAACGGTGCTTCATTACCGGTTTGGAGCAGTATTAACCATACTTTTGCAATGCAGTTATACAGTGATTCGTGTCATCATCGAACACTTAACGGATGTTTTGTTTGATTTAGGAAATGGCTGTCAACGTGTATTCAACCAATGTGACCACAGAGAACCTTTCCCGACATGACATGCTGGCATGGGTCAACGATTGTCTTGCATCGAATTTCGGCAAGATCGAAGAGCTGTGCACAGGAGCAGCGTACTGCCAGTTCATGGACATGTTGTTTCCGGGTTCCGTGCCATTAAAGAGGATCAAATTTAAAACCAATTTGGAGCACGAGTATATTCAGAATTTTAAAATATTACAAGCCGCTTTTAAGAAAATGGGTGTCGAGAAGGTTATTAGTACATATACATATATTACTTACGTCATTATTATTAATCTTATGAGAATTGTTGTGTTATTGATTGAGTCCGTTGAGTTGTTGAAATGAGAGTACATAGTTATGATTTAGATTAATGGAAAGTAACTTATAGGTAATACCGGTTGACAAATTGATAAAAGGTCGATTCCAAGATAACTTTGAATTTTTGCAATGGTTTAAGAAGTTTTTTGATGCTAATTATGATGGTAGAGAGTATGATGGTTTTGAGGCCCGTGGAGGGATATTCATTGGATCTGGTGCCCACGAGGCTGCGGCCAATGTGCACAGTATCCAGCAGCCGCGCAACATCACGACCAGCAGACAGGGTAACAGACAACAGATGATGACAAACTCTTGTCCCCACCCATCTCTGGCTGCTGTTGTTGTTATTTCATAGTTCATTAGTTCCTTTAGCACCTATATATATATATATACATGTGTATGTTTCCGGGCCATCTAACTCTGCACCGACTATACCGTAGTACTTGTATGAGAATGTTCACTCAACTACTGCTACTACATACTACTTATACTACTATACAGTATAGTGTAGTATGTATGTACTAGTCTGCCGTCACCACTGCCACCATCACTACTACTATTTTCGTTCATTTATTTCTCGATAGTCTCTGTCTCTGGGGTTGATTTCACTATCAGTTTGGTTATATTTTTTGTTTGTTTCTGTTTTGTGTTCAGATTGTACCGATAGACAGATTGGTGAAGGGACGTTTCCAAGATAATTTCGAATTCCTTCAGTGGTTTAAGAAATTTTTCGATGCAAATTACCAAGGCACAGATTATGATGCTTTGGGAATGCGCGGGGGTGAGGGCTTGGGTGGAGGTGGACACAATGCACCACGAGGGGCCACCATGATGACCCGTAAACCGGCACCCGCTACTCAAGGATCACCGACTAAAGCCCCCAAGCCAGTCGCAAAAACTAGTACGAATCACTGTTTTACTTATTCATTTCTAAACTAAACACACACACATTACACAGAGCAATATTTATTCATTCACTTCCTTACCCTTCATCTGTTCTAGTATAGCGCTATGATTTTCAGTTTCAGTGCACAATGCGTTGCTTGTTATTAGTGAAATATGCTGCTTCAAACAACCGCCGCCCCCCCCCCACCAACCCCATATGATTTATTATTATTATACAATGAGATATGTACTGTATAGAGTTGTACTGTGTATATACTGATGTATTGTTTGTTTGTCTGATGTTTGACTTGCAGTGCCCAAAGTGAACGCTGTCCGTCCTCTACAGAAATTAGGGAGTACGGGTGTGGCGGGCGGCAAGGGGGACACTGGTAAAGTGGAGGAACTGACATCGCAAATAATGGAACTGAAAATGTCAGTGGAAGGATTGGAGAAGGAACGAGACTTCTACTTTGGCAAGTTGCGTGATATCGAAGTGATGTGTCAAGAGAATGATGAGTCGAATCCTATAATACAAAAGATTCTGGACGTTTTGTATGCCACTGAAGTGAGTGACGAGACTGAAACCTACTAGCGATCCCACTGCATGTTCATGCATGCTTCGTTATATTCTACAGTGCTTTAATTATTTAACCGATATCCATTCATATACTACATATTATATACTACCACTACTACTACTACTACTACCAGTACTAGTTATTCCAATCATTTATTATTGTTTTATTACTTACTCACTCACTCAGTCGTTCGCTCGCTCGTTCGCTCACTCCTTGAACGCAACGAAATAATGTTTATTTATAATCAATCAGTTATTATCATATTTATTTTGTATTAGTGCTCTGTAGGCTAAGTATGATCTGGCTTAAATATTAATTATTATATGGTGCTTTTGATGTTAATTGTCTTATTATTACACGTGCATAATGCTATTTTCAATAATAAATGTATTTATGAATCAGTAAGAGAAAGAATTGTGTTGTAATTGTTGTGACGTGGCCATGTGATGTTTGTGTTATTGTAGGACGGGTTCGCGCCCCCCGAGGAAGTGGACGGTGTAGGTGAGGAGGAGGAGTATTAAATCAATCAGTGAATCACTCAACCAATCAGCAACTACAACTACTACTACTACTGCAGCACTAGCAGCAGCAGCAGCAGCATTAACAACAACAACAGTGCCAGCGCCAACAATTCTATATTGATTGACATCTGCTGTCATATCGCTTCATTGATCAGCAAGTACGCATGCGCGCAATGCTGACGTGACACACTTACGCCATCGTTATACATCTTCCTTTGTCAAACACTTGGTTTTTTTAATTATCATCATTATTATTATTACCTTTTTTATCACACACGCTCATTATATAACTTTTATTACGATTATACCTACTCGATGCCTGTTCTGTTTGTGTTGTGTTGGACGGCTTCCAGTCTTGTTTAAGTTACAATGCCTAGTTATAATAATTAAGACTATTGTTGTAATAAGATTGTTTGCATATAAATCAGAAATTACAATTTTATTATACAGATACTTGTATTAGTTCTCGTTTCTTATATGTTACAACTTCTTTGACTTTTAGCAAATTCTCTCTCTCTTGTTATCTTACGTTCCTTCTGTTGTGTTATACAAGTTCATATAGCATAGCATATATCTTACACACACACACACACACATACACTGTTATTCATTTCGTCCGGTTAATTACAAATAAATATAGGTAAATATACATCTCTAAACTAACGTAAGATACATATATATAACATCATGTCTCGTTGAGTTCGTATGTATGCACACGTTGAGCAGAATGTCTTGACGGACGGTGTGCCGTCATTCGCTGCAACACACACGGTTACACACTGAATACATATGTCATGTTTGAAACTTGAGTCACTGGTGTGTTGTTTCAAGTCACATTGAATTCGGTAATTTATATGTCACTTCCGATGTTCGGTCGTCACTCCTTTGGCTGTCTGGAATCTCATTAGCTTTCTCATCGTGTTCCTGTACGTCCTTGTACGGATTATGGCGTGGCAGGAACAGCGACTTGGGACAGTCACGTAAATATGGCCAGCACTCACCGTGCCCGCCCGTGTCGACTCCGCTCCCAGCTCGCTCCGCTTCAACGTACTCATCTAATATGTCCGCATATGGAGATTTGCTTGCACTGTAAAATAAAATCAAATTCAATCGATCAACTAACTACATTCAGCTCATAATTCTTGTCTGAGAGATGCTAAGTTATTGTTAAAATATGATGATACATTGTAAAATAAAAATTACTTAATAAATCAAACATTCATTCATAACAAACAACATCATTATTTTATTCATTTACCCTATGTAGGAAACCCTAACTGTCATTACATATATTTATATAATTCAGTGATATAATGACAAACATATCAATGATATTCCTACAATCAGTCAAGGTAATAACATAACATTATATATTGATATTGTTGACAAATTTGTCATTAAATAAATTATTTACTTTACTTACGTAAAGAACAACTTCAACATTTCCCCGAGAAGGCCGAAATTTTTGAGCGGATGTGCGTGAACTTCACAAATCGCCCTCAAGAGACACGCCTTTCCATCCATGCCGAAGTTGCTTAGAAAATCTTCGACAAATGTGTAGAGCAAGGCTCGCTCACCGCCGTGGAAGGCGTCCTTTGTTTCTGGAGGCGGTGGTTCCATAGGAGTGGATCGCCTCTGACGTCGATGTGCGATCATCTTTGCTACATAATCCGCTAACATGCTACCAGCAGCTCGACCCATTGATCGTGCTAGTGCAGGAGGTAAAACACCGAACGGGTTTTCGTTGTCTGTCAAACCCAGTTTGTTGAAATCAACTGTTGAATAAAAATACAGAAAAAATAGAACTTCCCAATTAGGCTACAATCATATTCTCATTTAGTCTCATTTGTAAGCAGCAATGTTATTAAAATTATTCATTTATAAATATTTCATCCTTCTCAGTAATTAATTCAAACTCCAATCATGCTTAAATTTAATCGTCGTTAGTATGCTCAAACATTAGTCGTATTGTTTAACTGTCAACATAAATATCTGCCTATATTTAGTACATTCTTGAAGGTGCTGAAATTGCCTCCGTGTCGTGTACAGTCAACAGAAAAGATAGTACATTTTGATAAAATATTGCTTATGCATTTATCAGCTGTATAAATATAAACTCTTAACACAACGAAAATATATTAAATTCTATTTCTTTACAATTTGTTATTCGGACTTACTTGTAAATGGTAAACTAATTGTCATATTAGAAAAGAATCCTTCTGGAGGATAACGTACAAAGGGCATAGACAGGGATGGACTAACTACCAAAGTGGTGCCCGGAGGCAGAGCCAGTCGGCCATCTGATGTGATCCATAAAATACGTTTTTGTCGTGAATGTGCTTTATTTTCCGTGGATGTATCCGCTGTAGATGGTGCCCACTGCGCCACCAGGAGGCACACGGCTATCCGCAGACATGACAGACAAACATCCATTCTCCACCTATACAGAGAACAATCCGAATAATCAATTAACTATAATGAAATGACGAAAGCATTTGTTAGTGCAAGCAAGCATAAAACTGTTGTCGTTAACTATGCATTATTAATATTCAACGTTACGGCTCGCTTTCAGGAGTAATGAAACTGCAGTTAGTAAAGTTCATATGAAATTTATGATTTCGGTAAAAATAGATATTGTACAAGGCTCCGCATAGAACCTAGAGACAAAAAATTGATAAAACATAACGGATTCCCTATTCAAATCAATAATTTACACCTGTAAGTGGGTCACGAATTTATTACATTTGTAATAGGAATAACATCATCATTCAAAAATAACTAACTGATCGTGATAACAATATGCTGTAACGTTAATCCTTTGGAAAGGATTAACTAAAGCCTCTGCTAAAAACATTATAGTATTAATTTCCTTAAGCAAACATACATATGTTCTAACTAAAAAATATTCATCTGTTAAATACAAATTAATTTTTTATCTACTAACAAGCATGAAATGAGAATAATAAAAAAATAGTGACGTAATTTTTTTTACAGTTTCAACATTCCGTTAATGGCAAATTCCAAAATGGTCTAAATTAATACAAAAAAATACCATGAGTCATATGATTCGGTACATTTTATCAGATTCATAATTAAAATATCTGTTTCACGATGATACAACGATAATATTTTCTAATATATAAATCAGATACGTTTAATTCATTCATATAGATACATGAATGTCTGTACGGTTTGAAAATGCAACCTGCAATAAGCTGAACAGACAAGACATACATGCATGCAATTGCAGTGTGTACAATCTGCTAAACAAATCATTTACATTGCCTGAAGCAGGTAATAAATACAAATAGTAAAACGAGCTACTGTTGTAATCGTTGTCGTAACACTAGAGAACAAGAAGTCCATGCGATAGATCCGGTGTGCGCGCGTGCGCACACACACACACGTACGTGCGAATAGCAGGTGTGTACGTGCACGCGTTTTACATATACCTTCTTGCAAATTGCGTAAGCATATGTGACCTTGGCCGTCGGGGAGCAGGTCACGCAGCCAGTCGCTAAAATGTGGACCGAGTAGGTTTTTTTTTCGCAATAACAAAACGACCAAAGCATATTCAGATTAACATTAACACACATCCCGGCAAACGAAAAGAATCAATTTTGCATTGGGAATTCGTAATGACGTAATACTAACCGAATATTCTACCGGTCACCTAATTTCGTTTTTATTGTCATTCTTTTGTTTTGTATAGTGAATCATTTTACTGTTATTATATCGTTAGATAATTTGTTGCTGTCACTTTTAGATTCTCAAGTATTATTTTCAGATACAAAGCAAAAATTTGTTGAAAATATCAATTGTACTTGAGTAGATGGATGAATAACTGATAAGAATTTTATTCTTAGTACTTATCACAAGACCACAATTGTGAGGAAATTGATAAGAATATTTAAAGATATCATTCGACATTCGACAATTGTCTATGTGTCTACTGTTTTTCAATATGTTTCTTTGTTAACAAGGCACCTTAAAATGTTTGCAGTTATTTAAGAAACTATACAAAAATACGTACATATATAAGAGAAATTTAAAATAAATTCCACAAAAATTAAAGTTAATTAAAAATACAACTATTTATCTAATCATAATTCTAGCTAACCGAAATGTATCTATTATTCATTCAAACAAATATAATTATTACCACAACTAATTATCTTTGTCTGAAAACCACAGGACCGTTTTAAAATTTGCAATCAACTTGTTTCTACATTCGATAAAAAATGAACAAGAAGTTCTTCGAAAAAATAACGGAATCTTCAACTGATATTTATGTACTGTGTAAGGTCTGAAACCTACATTTATACAATAAACGATAATTCTTATTGCGGAAAAAATTGGGTTAATCATATACAATATCGGATCACTACTGTGATTTATATCTTGCAATTATTCATACTAATACAAAATTGTATAGTTAAAAAAGTCATTCAGCAAATAGAACACAGTATAAAAATATATACGTGATACTAGTTTATTGGTTATATCAAATACAAATGTATAGTATGTTGACATTCGTGGTGTATCTTGCATATATATGAATTAATAAACAGGTACACTGTTGTCACTGAACGTACACATATGTTCATGTAGTTATAGAACAAAGTACAGTTTGTATCAAGTCGCTTAGCAACATTTTTTCAAATGTATTTATTGATATTTTAAACATCAGACAATTGATTACAAATTACTTGTTTACGTCCTTGACACAATAATGTGTATCAACAGTGTATATTATTCCGGTATTGACGTTTAACTAACTTGTATCAAACTTGCTGTCTTGTCCAATTACATTATAAATAATTCGCATGATAAAGATTAATATTCCATATATAACAAGTTATGAAAGATACTGCTTAGATAGACATTTTTAAATGACAAAACAACAGATATTCGTCATGTTCTAATATTAATAAAAATTAAAAACATTCTTCATTCTAAATTGATATAATAATTAGTACTGTGTTACAAATATAGGTTAAATAAAAGTTCTAGAATCACTGTTATGCAGTACTTGGATGCAGTATCTATTCTTTTCAATCAATAAAATGATGCACATATACAAATATAAAATCAACAATGACACCATCCTTTAGTCCAATTTTCTAACGCATTCACCTGAATCTAAATAGAATGACAATTAATTAATTGGTTTATCCTGGCGTGTGGCACACCCAGATGGGGCTGGGTCAACCAGGGAATCCCAACCCGAATCTTTCCAGTGACCCGGTGCTCTATAATTCCTCATTCAACCGCTGGCTGGCAGCACGCGATAGTAAATCAACAAAAACTACCACAACCGTTAGAAAAAGTGGACAACTTTGCCGTCATATAAAATATATCATCACATAAGCGCGGAAATAAAATGAAACTGACATGTGTGACAATTTTAATCTGTGTTTAAAGGATGTGCACGTCATATATTATGATTCACACACACATACATACATAGTTTAAAAGTTAAAAATAAGATATTTACATAGAATAATGCATATTACATGTGTGATTTTGTGAGTAATGGTTGTATATACTAGAAGTTAATTTATTTATAGCCTAAAGACACTAAATATAATTTGTTTCAATGATTACACACAGCCGACATTAAGATAACATCTGCATATATTAAATCATAATTTACAATTATACACGCGCGAATTAAATTTATAGTGTGAATTGAGAAGAAATGTATAAAGCTAATAATATATTTATAGGTTAAATTAAAAATGACAGACATTTTTAAGCATGGAACATTTTAAATAATGTATGTATTTTGTGTTTACACAACTTTATGGTTAGCCAGAATGTGTAAACATTGAATAACATAAGCTGCAATGTAACGAGTTGTTGAGCAGGTGTAATTGTGTACGTATTTTACGATATGTAAAATTGGCACCGAGTGCCAAATACGTATGTAGGTTAGGAGTGTTGTGCCCCTGTGCAAAGTATTGTAGGGCGAGCGAAACTGACTACTTATTCGCGAATAACGGAGTGTCACAAGTGGTCACAAGTGTCCAAGTTCGAGTCCGGTTTCGGAGCCGCATTCTGAACTAACCCGTTCAAGATGTAACACGACTGGTTAAACTGTGTAATGCTCTAGAGATTATTTAATCATCATTCTGTCAATATACATATTCTTTTCAACACTGTTCTATACCATCTTTTACAATTCTTAGTAAACATTTGAAATTTATTTCACATTACGCCAAGTACAATTTTATTTCTCCGTTAACTTTCAACCTATTTACACTTATAATCAGTATGAATTAATTCAAAGCACACATGCTTTAAATGATCGAAATGATCGTAGTTTGTAGTTATTCATACAATGCTATTGTTCCCTACCCTTAATATATTCCGCAAGGCGCTTCATTCGTACTCCTGACCTAGTGTGACAGATAATACTTTTAATTAATATTTAATGCCAGCACACGACACTTCGTGTCAAGTGAAACGTCCCTCACTATTGATATATCAGTTCAAAAAAATAAACTTTTCAAAACGTGATGAGAATTTGAAACAAAAGTTCTCTGATTCTATTTTTCAAACAAGTCATTAAATAAATAATACAATACAATAATGAAATGTATTGTTTTTAAGAAAAGCACTGATAGAACTAATAGATGTTTAATTTTATTTACTATATTCTACCTGTCTGTTCTTTTTTGCTTGATGTATATAATTCTGTTAAATAAAGAGAATTGTGTCGTGGAAACAAAACTATATGAAATTTCTGACATTCAAATTGAGCAATTTCCAAGGCAGGAAATAACATGCACAGACATGACTAGTCATACCGCTGTAAAGAGATGATATTTACTGGGGAATTGTAAATAATTTATACAATTTCCACAAATCAAGTCGGCATCAAAGCAATTTAGATTCTTACAATAACAAAGTAAACATGAATTTTAAGTTATATTCAATTCGGTGCAAAGTTATTTAGAATTATTCTGAAAGTTTACAACACTTATTTATTCCATTACAATTCTGATTAATACCGTCGCTCCTTTAAAAGTAAAAAAGACAAACTATACAGGAAATTTAAACTATTAAATTTGTATACTTTATGCTATAACAATACTTTTGTAATTAAGAAATTACTACAGGTTTCATTATTGAAAGGAAGCCTGTCTATTAAATATAAATAGTATTACAGTTAGAAGAAATAAATCGTTAACGAAAGTTTCTTAAAAATACATATAAGTATAGCAGCAAGATATTTGTTAGAATATAACTATTATAAATATTACCCAGTACATAATCAAACTAAAATCATACATTATCACTTTTTTTATATAATTTTACACTATGAGAGTTAGAAAGAGAAAGAAGTCATGTGTGTACATGTCATTGCGACATGAGTGCATACACTCACTCACACAGATGTATACTAGCATACTAGCTCAACTAATGACTGTTTCGTTTTTATTAATTTTAATTTAAAATCGTAAAATTGCCCGTAATTAGATCAATGTAAAACTTACACTCGCATTTGTAACATAACGGTTTAGTGATTGTAAGTTGTTGCCATGATGAACGAACACAAACACCTCTATACAACTACGTGTAAGTGTTAATATGCAAATCACTGATATATACGAGTACTTATTCTTAATACCGATTTAATCAAGCTCAACATTCATCTCTTCTATTTCTTTACATTCATTTAAAAAATACTTATTCTAAATAGTTGTGGTATCAATTTACACATGAGTTTATTAAATCTAAACATGTTTTCACTGTCAAAATAAATATATACTTTAAAGTATATATATAATGATACGATATATGTAATTACAGTAAATTGAAAATATTCTGGAAACGATATCGGTAAAAAATTTAATAAGTAACTAGAGATATTCATTAATCCCTTAATTGACGTTATAAAATAAATCTCAAAAAAGGAAAATTAAACAGGTGAAATATAAATATACCTATTACGAATGTATGTACATAAAAATGTTTTTTTTTTCTAAACTGACATAAAGATTTAAAAGGATTCTTAATGAAAAACGCAGCTAGCTGCAAAATTTAATTACAATTAATTTTTAAATAGTTCATGACACATTAAGCAAATATTTTTGCATATAACAGGACACATACATGTATATGTACTAATCATTTACATTATTTATGCTTCTATTGTGCTGTAACATAAATCTAACAACCGCATAATAATTCGCAAAAGTTTATTAGAAAATATCTTATACTTAATACTTTTTCTCCATTTAACCAACGTTTTATATAATTCATTTTATTCTTATAATAAAGTAAATAAAAATGAGAATAGCACGTGGAAGTTCCACATTTTTTTACGGGCCGTAATTTTAAAACGAAACGAGATAAATCGTTGCGGTTTGCGCACTCGAATTTTGCACACATTAATTGTTTTATCCACAAATGTTCCGTCCAATTTTTTTTTCGATTTTTCGTAGTGAACGCCTCACTTACTAATATAAAGTTACAGAAGGTATTTAGGATCATCAGAATTACATTATGTTCCATCTCATATACATCACAAATCAATTGACATGGATATTAAATTAGTAATAAATTATTTTATATTTGCAAAGGTATTGTCATTCAAATAGATATTCGAAGAATTACTATTTATTGCAATAGCCTCAATTGAACAATAATTTTCTGTGGCTTTTAAACATAAATAACTTAACCAAATAAAGCTACCAGTTATAATGACAAATAAAGTACGTGCGTGCACATTCACACTTCGTACTTAAGTGTATTTAAAGTTACTTAAGTCTCAGTGTAAACAGTTAATCTGTTTCATTACTTGACAATAGAGTATAATATTGTTTGAAGTAAATACAGCACAGGGGCACACATAAAACAATACAGTACACTGATTGGCAACATTTTTACGCAACAATCTAACAAATATAAATTGTATTAACTAGATTACAATAATCTGTTATACTGTCATCAACAGCTACAGATAATAATAACAGTAAATAATCATGCAATATATATATTTTACAAGTCATTGTTAATAATACTATTTCAATAACAAATATTCCTTCAAACTTAGATTATGTTTCTATTGCATTGATCTGATACGTCAATAATATGGACCAGGAAATACTACTGATCATAAAAACATTCCGCATAACATTCGTTAATCAGAACATCTTAAATATTAGCTCTGCAAATAACGGGACAAAATATTTGCGAATTACAGTCACGCCCCAAAATTAAATTGATTTGTTCTCGGATTTTTTGGCAGGAAATTTAATATCATTTGGTATGTATTGAAAGAAAATTTGAAAAACAATATTTATAATCAAGTGTAAATTGATACGAAAAAAAAACAAATTCAAAAGTGAATGTACTTTTTCTTTTGAAGACTTGTTCGTCAATATTATAGCATACATAGCTAACAAGTGGTGATATCAGTGATAACAGTTTTATTTCATATAAGTATCTAAGATTATCAATATGCAAATACCAACAAATATTAGCTAAAAGTGAAAGAAAAAACAAAACTGTTTATACAAATTAATTAACATACCTAAGTTAATGAAGAAGCATAAAGGCAGAGTGCTAATTTAATTTTTTTCAAAAGGAAACGGATTTTGTCGAGTAAAAGTGTTTTCACTATTCAGACACACCTACATATATATATATGTATACATATTGTTCTGTAATACTAATTATGTTATAATCATGTGCAAACCGACAAATATGCGGACATACATGCAAAGTTATAAAATTCAATGAATATTATATAATAATTGAGTATATAATTAAAATTTATATTTCAACAAAAAGATTTAGACAAATATTGTTGAATATTTTTAACTTGCAACAAGTGGTCTAATAATTGTGATATCCATTTAATTAACGGTTCAGATAATTAAATATTTCATAACACTAATTATTTTCGTAATGTGTGCGCTGCATTCTTAAAACAATGTCACGCATTCTTATATTCATAATAATAATATTAGATGAATTTTACATAAAATGCATAATATTCATAAATATTATGCAATCTAAATATCTTTTTAAATTATCTTCAAACATTCTGATATTAAATTAATCCTCATTAAGTTAAATATGCATTACTGTCAAATGTCAAACTTAAAATTAATTAACATTACAGTTATTGAATGTAAGTGTCGCACTCCATACATAAAATATAACTAATTCATTGTAATCACTAATAAATGTACACATTTTTCTCGTTAAAATATTATTAATTTTCAGAAAATTACTGTTTTCGTATATTATGATTACCACAAAGTTATACAGTGAGAGCAAAAATGAGAATCGAAATAGGGTAATACAGAGGAATATAACGTGAAACTTAGCAGTTAGCAGTAAGAACAATATTATAATGTATAACGTCGAGTGACAAGTGTTTCGAACCATCTGATATAAAGTGGAAACATTAGATGTACATTTGTATAAATTATGGATGAATTAAACTTACGCTGTTCGACACACTTGTAACAATCAAAAATTCACTTGAAAATCCCTGGCACTAACAAACTTCATTTGTCACCCATAATCACTTCAAACATAACCTGATGAACAACAATCTTCACTTGTCAAAAACAAAACCGACAATGATAACAAAAAAATATGGTATCGTATGCTGAAAAACAATTAAACAAAAACTGTCTGTCAACTGTTCCCGTTAGTGTGCTGTTGTTTTCTTTCTTTTGTTTCTCAGCAATTAACAAAATACGTATGAGCGGCAAAATAAAAACTGACGCAGTGACCGAAGAGCGAAGACTTATATCGCGTGCGAATGTTGCAAGGCGAGTGCCATCGCCAAGCCGGCCATCGCACACTGTCCACCACACCAGACTCGGACGAGAAACTGTTAGAGAATCGTTTGATCCATTTCCACCACATGGATTCCTTCTTGTGCACACGAACGTGCGTCGCATTGTGCTATATTATTATTATTATTACTAACTGCACACACACACGCATACGCGCCTAGCACGCGCCAATCAACTAAATACATGTCAAACTAGTTCTTCAGAACTGGAGAACGACGAAGAGTCCTGCGGTTGCAGGATAGTTACTTCAATTGCTTGTCCTATATCGGACGCTCATGAATCAAGGCTTCAGAAACAATGTATCTGTAGTCTTAAATTCATATAATACTACACTAAATATGCTAGCAACGTATATGTGAAAATATTAAAATGTCACAATTTTAAGAAAAATTACATACAAAGATCTATGTTTTGAATTTGAATTACACTTGTACAGCAAAACCACATGCATGAAAATGGTATTTAGTTTTTCAGGTTAATACGAATCATCATCCTACGCATACCTGTACAAACAAGTTTTGCGCAATAACAAATATTATATTGAAGTGTACAGATGGGAAAAATAAATAAGTAACCCTGTATTCTATCCATATTTTCCGTATATGTATGAAGAATATTCTGCTTTTTTTGGAATATTCTTTATATATGTGAATAATAATGATGGATTTGTGTTTAACCTGGTATTTCTTACCATAAACGTGAAACTATTTCATTCATTTTATTATTTACTAATTGTTACAAAAAAAAACGAAATAAAAACAGGTCGAAATTAGTTTTAATAAAATTCTAGACACGACCGAGAACCTATGGTAAATGAGGCATCTAATTTGTAAAACTTTGACAGCACGCCACGCATACGATGACCAAAATATAAACTGAAGCATGTCAGTCCAGTATCTGTGCTTTCTGTCTTGCAACAGATAACCAGTATGGAATTGTGCACTGTTTCGGTCAACAGACTTGTGTGTGTGCGAAAAAGGCAAAGCGAAAAATTCAATAGGAAGGTCGACCAACAAACGTGTTTATAATCAGTGATAACCTCAATTCGGTTGCGACTAATAATTTATATCCAATCACAGGTTCAAAAACATCTTCCGCAATTTATTATTATATAGCCAGTTTGCATCTGTGTGCTTTATACATACATTTCATAGGTTTTTTTGCATTACACAATATGGGAATTTAATAACGGTAATTTAAAATAAATGATGCGAATTTGAGTGTCCAAATTTATGCAATTTACATTACCGTATAACATAATATTTTTATGTCATCTGTGAAAATATTAATTTCCATTATATAAATTGATTAATAAAAAAATACACATCCATTTGTAATGCCGTTATAAAATGTACAGTATTTAAATTTATTTATTTTCAATGTTATATTTAATGTGTGCTCACAATATTGTCATGAAAATAGTAATCAAATCTGTCGAAACCATTTCTTCTGTTTCCTTGTCACATATATCATATATTAATTACTTATAGATGATATTTCAAGTTTTTTCCAATATGTATGGAAGTATGTATAATCAGTAATACTAGTTAGACGGTGAAGCTGGATTAACCAAGTGTTTAACATTTGTATGAATGCCGTACGGTTTGTGTTTTTAGCGCAATCCGCGAACATTTCAGAACGATTAAGGAAAACGATTAATTATCAATGCGACGATCCCCGCGTTCGCAGAAGATCGCAAACGATTCCGTTATTATAGACCGGTCGCACTTGGTCAGTAGAGTAGCGGCCTTATCAACAGTGTCCGCCTTACTTTATCCATAGCTAAACTCAAGTAGCATTTGTATCTGCCCCCGGTGTGGACACTGGTGTACACAAATATATTCTCCGAAGAGATTTATCTTCCCAACCAACTATAGCAAAACTTATGAACGTTCTAATATTTCACTGAAACACGCCCTAGAATATTTTATTACACTTTGTTTAACAAATAAATAACATTAATCTTCAAGAATCATTTCACAGATATTTACTATTTTAATTTAGAACCAAAATGAATAAAACTATTATGTTCAACATTGTAATGTTACAACTCTAAAACATATGCAATGAGTTACAGTGCCGAAAGTTACATTATAATTATGAAAATGTACGTTTTTGACAGAAGCAAGATATTCAGAAAAAAAACATTGTTATTATTCTGAGAATATGTTAGGAGAGTAGGTTAATGTCTATTATACGGTTTTCGGCACAACATTAAAACAGTTTTTTCCAGGGAAAACATTTAACTTGTTACCGTAAAATCTCTGGTTCTATTCGATTAGAGAGATGAAGCAATTCTTTGACACGTTAGTGTACAAACATACATCAATACGTAATGTAAACGTCACAGATGCAGTGGCCGAGAGCGGGGATGCTGTTTAGTGTGCTCAGTCTGCATACCAGTCACGCTTAATTAGACTACCTACCTCATGATATACTACAGACTGATTTACCGCCGAAACATGCGTTTACAATGAACTGCAAAATATAAACACATCAGTGTTATATAATTCTATCACCGAAAATACTGACCTACCAAAAAACCAGATTTTTACATATCAATTTAATATTGCAACACATACATAATTCTCCAGAACTTTATCTCACACAAAATACTTTGATCAAACATACATTAACATGTAGTAGCCTTGAAAAATATGTTTCATTAATTTATCACTCGAACAGCTTGGAGATTTCAATGTGTGTACAGTATAGAAATATTATTCTACGAATTTTACAAATTATGAATGATATTCATGTAGTTGAAAGAAAACAGTTCTAAGAAAAAAAAAACATGTTGACAGTAATCTTATCAATGCCACTCCCTGACTAGAAAAATAAAAATTCTACCGCAAATAAAAAACATGATGAATCAATCAATAAATATCATAGTACAATCTTTGCTAAAAACAATTCAGAAATTCCAAGCAAGATAACACGATAATTAAAGATAACAAGTAGATAATAACTGAAGGTGATACGCAGTCGGTATTCGACAATCAAAAGAAGTGCAACGATTTTGTTAAAATATAGTTTAAATTCAAGCGTAAATTAAAAAAAAAGATTAACGTTATGTCGGAAGTACGAAAAACACGTTTTGCATCAGCAAATGACGGACAAATAACTACTCCACGATATGGACACAAGCCGAAGAACATACAGATTCCACCAGAGTCAATTCTGAAAATTAAAAGGTACGTTGCTCGTTTCACAGAACTGAAATCGAAATATTTTACGTTGCATGTGCCACAGATATTAAACAACTACAAAAACAGGTGGAAATGATCAAAATATAATTGTTACTAATTACAGACATACTTGTTCTACTTATATAATTTACAATGTGACCATACACACGTATGCATGAAATAACACGACTGAAAAATTGATCTTCTATGTGCGTACAAAAATATACTAAAATAAATTAAATTATTAAGCTTTAAAAAGTACATGTTAACAATTATCATCAGAAAATTCATATCGTCTGATATAATAGTTTGATAACGTATACATGAATTAAATTAAATAATGCCATTCATTTCTAAGATAAAATTTATCAACATTTAACAATACTTGAAAACTTTACTTATTCATATTTTAGATACATATATGGATTATATTCCATATAACATTATAATCATTCCGTAAAACTAATAATACATTATGAAAATTTGTTTGCAGACGAGGTTCCTTAAATCCTTTGGAAGATTTAGTACAATGTGCTCTGTGCATGGATAAATTAACAGATCCTAAAATGTTACCATGCCAACATACTTTCTGCCTATATTGTTTGCAGACTCTTGTCATAGGAGGTAAATAATACATACTTTATATTATTCTATATTAATTTGTATTTACAATGTGTATATTATCTACTGTTTAGATGATAAGCAAATCGAGTGTCCGACTTGTAAGAAAAGCACCCCGTTAGAGAAAGGGTCAGAATCACTGGAGAAACTGCCCGGAAATGTATACATAGATTCTATATTGAAGTTGCTTTCCGGAAACAGTTCACCGGTTACCCCGACCAAAATTGGCCCCGAAACAGGATGTATCAAATGTCAAACGATGTGTCAGTTTTCAGAGCACGCGTGCCAACATTGCAAACAGGTAACGTGACATGCACTAATGTGTTATGGTCTAATGAAAGTGTCATATATATTTATGGAAGCTCTGACTTACTTTTAACACTATTGACATTGTCCACACAAATATACACAGACCATAGGGTTAGTTAATAATGTAGATAATATTAAATAATCTATCCGGGGATATACATTAGAGATAGACAAATAAATGAAAATATATTACTTACTTACTGTCCCGTAGATATTCTGCGGTGTCTGCTGGCCCGAACATGTGAACGAACTGAGAGAAAAGCTGTCGTCCCTTCAGGAACAACTGAAGGAATCACATGTTCGTCTGGATCATCGGGTAGACGCTTTCAATGATCGTTGTCTCCAGTTAGAGGAGAACATAAAAGCCGCGACGGAATTAAAAATTAAAGAAATTAAAAAGCGTGAAGAGGGTTGTTTGTCGGAGGCGAATAAAATCAAACAAGATGGTATGAAATCATCAGCCGACTTGAGGGAACGTTTAAAACAAATGGAGAATACCATTGAAGGAAAAGAATTTGATAAAATTACAGATGATAAGCAGAAGGTTCAATACCGTCTTGTAATTATTTGTTATACACGTATAATAATGATTTGTTTTTTCCAGATTAATCATTTTATGTTACTGCACCGAAATACGGCCGGACTGCTTGATGAACTATCTCGTTGGGGTGATACTCGTACTATATTTGATGCAAGCAGTTTCAAGATCGACTATGAAACGGATGCTTCTCTAGATGCTGAAGCTGATGATGATTCCGTTCTGGGACCACTAGGTATTGGGAATCCGCTGGAGAGCTCTGACAGTATGGCGATGTACTACAGGTCTCGTAGTTTTACTCCGCGACTTACTTGGACCAAGTGTCTGAGACCTGCTGGAGTCGCTGTGGCCCCTTGGGCCCCTAATTGTATTTATGTCGCAGGTAATATTACGTATAACAATATTCATTCATTACCAGTTATGTAGCTTCATGTATTTGTTAACGTCTCTCAGCAATTCAAACATTACGTGACGCTATTTTTAAATGGTTATGTCTATAATGTAGTTGTTTTATGAAATTATTGTCTATGTCTGTATGTATAGGTACGGATAGCCGACAAATTTACGGTGTAGATAAATTGAAAGGTAAACTTTTATTCCGAATTGCATCGCCGCATATGATATGCCCTGTTGGAATAACTTTCTCTCAGACAACTGAAGAAATGTTTGTCTCGGACAAGTGGCAACATTGTATCCACGTATTCTCCAAGGACAGAGTTTATTTACGTTCATTTGGCAAGAAAGGAAGTACACAGGGACAGTTCTGTTCGCCAGAAGGAATCGCCGTAGGTAATGATAATCGTCTTTATGTCTGTGACACGGGCAATGACCGTGTTCAAATCATAAACGGAACTGATGGTAAATATATTTCATCGTTCGGTATTACTCGAACGGGTCAAGCGACTATAAATCCCGCAGTTGTAATGAACTATAAGTATACGGAATTCAATGTACCAACTGGTATAGCTGTCACTAATGATCGGGTGATTATTGCTGACAGCGGTAATAGAAGAATCAAAGTTTACTCAATGGACGGACTGAAAATGAGGGAATTCGGTTCTCTGGGAAAGAACAAAGGACAATTCAGAACACCGGAAGTGTTGACTGTAGATCAAATGGGATTCATACTGGTTGGAGATTCGGGCAATGCTCGTGTACAGATATTCCGACCAAGCGGCACTTTGGTGAGAGTGTTTACATCAAAATTTGCATGGGTATCAGGCATACATGTCACACCGCAATTGGAAGTCATAATCAGTGATTACAAAACACATACAGTCAGTGTATTTTAAATAATTTATTAATAGATCAACGTTAACGACAATATTTAGAGATTCATTATTGCATAAGAGATTAATTAATTAATTAAAATTTATGTATTACGTACGGATAAAATTGTAAATACTGCTCTTAGTCAATTACATACATTATGGCAACTAAATAATATCTAGAAAAATAATATCATGTAGAGCATTTTTGTTAGCTACTTGTAAAATCATTTTGGTTAAGGCACAAATATAAGTGTCACAAATATAGCGTAATTCCAAATGTTATCACGTGTTTGTACACTACGTATAAATATTCAATATGAAAATAAAAGATTCTTAAAATAAATTATGAGTTGTACACGCGCTGCAACGAGCCACAGACTTACTCTCACCTAATCGAACAGTGTCCCCATCTGTCTGACTGTAGCTGGCATTATCGTGCCTTCTCTGTCAAATATACACACACAAACAAACATGAATCCTACATAGAATGCATACATTACTGTCACTTACCTTCAACTCTGTTGCAAGGCACATAAATGCATCTTCTATATTAGAGTTATCTTTGGCTGAAGCTTCGAGAACAAATAACACTTCGGGCATGTACTGACTGACGGCCTCCGCTTCTGCGAATTCTACTTCCCGTAAGGATTCCAGGTCACTTTTGTTACCAACCAGTGCTAGAAGCACTGCACTCCCTGCATAACGCCGAACTTCCTCTATCCATCGCGGTACAGACAAGAATGATGAACGTTTCGTAATGTCGTATACTGAAATGTCAGACATTAATTACATACTCGGGTAATTAGTGCAAAGAGCATAGTAGTTACCAATTATGACTCCATTGGCAGATCTATAATAACTTTGAGTAATTGTACGAAACCGTTCTTGTCCAGCAGTGTCCCAAATCTGAAGCTGTCAATTGATAACAATAATAATAAAAAACTACATAACCTCCAAACCGACTGTCACAACATTACCTTCACTTTTTTACCATCGACTATAACCGTTTTCATAGAAAAGTCTACGCCTATTGTATTTCCATGGCGCTCAATGAAAGTTCCTGATTTAAATCTTTGTACAACACAAGTTTTCCCCGCGCCACAATCACCAATTAAAACTATTTTAAATAAAAAATCAAAAGCTTCGTCATTCGAAATGCTCATTAAAGTTGACGGATTACGACTAGACATATTTGTGACAATAGTACATGAAATGAGTTTAAAATAAATATTTACATCCTACCATGACTATTTCACTATGCACTTTATTCACCTAAAAATACTACCCATCCCACAAAAACTAGAGATCAACTTCCACACGCATCTCAAAGTTCGTGGAAATGATGGGAAATTCGAAAGTTATGCAATGGTACTCAGTGAGACATCTACATTTTAGAACTAGCATAATGGACACATATGGAATTTTTACGAAAGTAGATACACAAAAAAAAGTATAATAGATAAATTACCAAAGAAAAACTATTTCCTAAAACTCAATTGTTATATTTTTATAAATATTCATAGGCAGTGTTTATCCCGCAATCCAACTGTAGCATGTATTGCGGGTTGCATCAACATCAAAAGTAAGAAGAAGTTTATTGTATGAATTGTCAATTTTGATCGGCGTTTTGTGAGAGTGCATATTACTGTTTGTTGATTTTGTAGAATAATCAAAAAATGGAGTGTTTAATTGGAATACAGTTTAAAGATTTCGTGATGGTAGCTGCAGACATGACAAATGCTCACAGCATTATGGTCATGAAAACAAGTAAGCACAAAGATATAAAATTATAACCAACAATTTACATGAATGTATCAATACATTACAGATGAAGATAAATTGCATAAAATAAGCAATAAACTGGTAATGGCTATATCTGGTGAAGCAGGAGATACAACTCAGTTTGCAGAATATATTGCTAAAAATATTCAACTGTACAAAATGCGTAACGGCTATGAGTTAAGCCCAAAAGCTGCCGCAACATTCACTAGAAGGAATCTGGCGGATGCTCTACGAAGCTCAGTATGTTCTATTTTGTGTTTAACCATTGTATTTATGTATTGTACAATTAATATTGTATAATTTTAGTCTGCGTATCATGTAAATCTGCTGTTGGCTGGATATGACGACACCACCGGTCCTGAATTGTACTATATGGATTATTTGGCATCGTGTGTCAAAGTTCCGTACGCAGCTCACGGATACGGAGGTTTCTTCTCCATTTCTATCATGGACAGATACTATGTGCAGAGCATGACCGAGGAAGAGGCGTACGAGGTCATGAAGAAATGTGTTAGGGAGGTTCACAAGAGACTGATTGTAAATCTACCAAATTTCCGGGTGCAAATCATAGGCAAGGATGGCATCAAGGATATGCCTGATATTACTGCGAAAGGTCTGGCTGGCGAACAACCCATTGCCTAATGTAATTTTATCCATATATTGCTAATAAATATTATTTGTAATTAATATGATTGGTTTTTTATTCTAATAAATGTCATATTGTGTGTCTATGTATATGTAGTTTAATTTTTATATTATAACTTATTTTCAAAAATTGACAGTATCATTTTTCAAGAGGTAAACATTACAAAATATATTATTACGTATATTACTTTCGCATTTTCATTAAACAAAAAAGTCACTCTTTTAGTACGAACGCAAAAAATTACATTGCGTCTACAGAAATAATACATTTGAACACAAGTAAAACATTCTAATCAAATTTTTGATTCAAGTTATTTTTCTTAAGTACAACATTCACGTAATTTGTCAGTAATACCATTTGATAAAGTTTTTATTTGATAATAAAAGTATTTAAAAAAGAAACAAAAATACGGCTATAACATCATGGAGACGTTCAAAGGATCTTTTATGTGCGCTAAGTTCTATTTTGCCTTCTTAGACTCAGATTGTGCGGTAGGTTTATCTTTTGTTTCTGCAGTTTCTTCCGATGGGTTATCTTCATACCTATAAGTAGAATATTTATTAGTAAAACAGTATAGAAGTAGTTAGGTAACTAAACTTTCACAGTAAGAACACAGCACTTACTTAAACAGCGCCTTAATATCGCCTTTGATTAGAGCAAGAAGCATTGGAGTTCCTAAACAGGCTGGTACTAGATACAACAGAGCAGGCTGGGCATGTTTGAATACATGCATCACAAAAATAGTGGCCATCAGACCTAGGAAGTAGGCAACGAATGTAGCGTAGAAGTATGTCTTTGTGTTGCGTTTCAAACTGTTATCGAATCTAAGTAGTAAGGCAATGAATATGCCGGGAACAACGATATCGCCCAGGCCAAGCATTGCAAAATTGCTTGCACTAAAACCGTGAGACAGAAGATCTTGAGGGAAGACCACTGAAAGATAAAAATCATTACAATATATAATATCTAATTATTTACATAAAGCTTCATCGTTTGATACTACTTACATTTGATAGGAGCTTCAAAGGATTTAGCCACGGTAACCATCACATCAGTACCGAATACCCAGAAAATGTCATAGAAAAACAGACCACTTAACAGAATGCATCCAGTGACTACGTTATTCAAATGCAACAGTTCTACACCATTGATGGCGAAGGCGATTCCAAACAGATTATTAGCGATCCAATGCTTTTTGAACAAATACCAAGCACCGACCAAGGAACAACAAATTAACGCAACAACATCGTACGATGAGAAGTGGTAGTTGATTATATCTTCAGATTTATCACCCTGTCCTTGTTTGAAGTGTATATGATACGGAATGTTTGGTACGGCAGCTGGCACAAGTGAACTAACTAATGGGCTGTTTGACAAAGTAATATTGCATTAATGTTTACGATCCTGATAATGAGTATAATTTTATGACACGTAGTAACTAATACATATAAACAGGAAAATATAAATGTTTTACCTCAAGAGATTAGTCAACGCCAATACTCCCAGGAAGAAGAAATAGCCAGTTAGAAGTAGATTAATGTATTCTTTAGAGAATATTTGGAATACAATATATAAACCGAATAATGCACAAGATGCTACAATTGGAAACATAGCAGCATCCTTACTAGTCATAGTTTCAGATTTCTATCAACAAAAATACATATTTTTAGACAAACATGAACAAAACAAATTAACTCTATCTGGTAAAATAATAAAAATACACTTACATTTGAACTCTTTAGCTTTTCCTTATGGTGTTTCACAGATCGGTAAGATCCGAAAAATATTGGCAATAAAGCCATAATTACCAAACTCCCATAAGCCACAGCCATTCCCTCAGGAGTTGAGGGCACTTTTCCAGTTGTGTTAGATGCATTTTCTGTTAAATTATCTTTCACTTGAGCCACGACTTCTTGCACTACGTCTGCCATGTTCGTAAATGTACTGTGAATGTGACAGCGTGGGGAAATTTATTATTTTTGTCCACGTCACATTTACGTTAAAAGTATAAATAAGTTTTATTTGTATATTTTATATACAATTTTAATAAAAATTATCTATTCTTAATTTCATAAATAGTTTTCACATTTTAATTACGCGTCTGTTTAATAATTTCATTTTAATTGATTAAAAATGGTGTAAGATTTTGACTTTTGGCCGTGACCGAACTGTCAACATATATGTAAACAAACACCAACTGACATTTGGAGATCTTTTGTCATAGAGCATTGTAAGTTGATTGTTTATTAATAATAATGTTAGAAATATTGTAGTCGTATGCAAAAAATATTTGAATATGTTGCAATATATAGAACAAATTACTGATATGCGCATTTATTAAAATCAAATTTACGTATTTAATAACATTTACATGTTTACTAATTTAATGCATTATCGTTATACTGTTATTAACAGTACGAAGTTTCCTTGAGTTAAAAAAGTTATTAATATCTTTTAGACAAAGTGCAAAATGTCTGACGAAGAAGATACAGCAATTCTTCTCGACACAGAAAGAACATCGACAGAAAAAGAAATAAAAATTAGCCCAAAACAAGACACATATCAAGATGCTGCCCAGAGTACTATATCGTCACAAACACAATTAATATTAAGTTCAGTTGTTGCAATCGTATCTGGCATATGTTTCGGTTATGACATGGGAATTGCGGCAAATCTTATTAAACCGATAAGTAGTACATTAAATTTAAATTGTGCGGAGCAATTTTACATAGCCAGTACTTGGTTACTCGGTGCAATATTGTCATCAATATTCGGAGGTTTTGTCATAGATACTTGTGGCAGACGGTGGAGTGTATTGTGTTCTGCTTTACTGTTAATATTTAGCGCCATCCTTTCTAGTTTACCAGATTCGTACGCGTTATTATTGTGTAGTAGATTAATATCGGGATTTAGTGGGCCATTGTCGGGTATTTCACAGTGCATTTATATGTCGGAGACATCTGATCCGCGGTACAGAGGATTTAGAATATCGTTACATCAGTTGGGAGCATCTCTGGGCGGACTATTAACATGTGTGGCGGGCTTGTACATTGGACCAGATTCCGACACGTGGCGAGTAGCAATGGGACTAAATGGATTACCAGCGTTAACTGTTGTACTTCTCACCTTAATCTGGTTGCCGCGATCACCACATTTCATTCTCTATCAGCGTGCTCAGTCCGTGAAGAGAAGATCGCCGAATTATAGAATCACGATTTTAGTAGAAGTATTTATTGTGGCAGTACTACTGATTGTATTCCAGCAATTATCTGGCAGATACACAGTTTTCTTTTATGCTCCTCGACTGTTTTCTTTGTTGGGAATTTGTTCATCACAAGCGGCTAGAATTGCAGTTTCTACATTTTCTGTAGTTAGGGTACGTACTACTTGTTTACATCATGATATCTTGTCTATAATAAAGGAATATATTATGTTTCCAGTTTTTGTCTACATGCCTCTGTTTGTGCATAGTGGACCGATTAGGACGTCGTACTTCTCTGATAATGAGTTCGACTATTATGATGACTTCTGTAGCTCTCTTAGCACTTCTGGCCTCCATCGACGATTCAGAGCACTCTATTTCTCATTTATATCACGAAAACTGTCACAGAATTGCTGTATCAGATTCGACTGGATTTTTAACAGTTCCCCATAGTGATTTGTGGCGATCTGAACACTCTGATGCACCTCTCGCACTACCAAAGAGTCCCCCACCCTACCCTATGCTCCCGACACCTCTGTCTCTGATGTCACCTCAGTCAGACGGATGCCCGGAGGCGGAGGCCATATCAGCTCTAATGCCGACTTTACGTGTCATCGCTGTTATTACTCTGTTGCTGTACGAAGCTGCCTATGCACTGGGTTTTGGAACATTGACATGGGTCCTTCTCAGCGAGTTGTTCCCGGCTTCCATGCGCGGCAGAGGCATGTGTGCTGTTACCTGTCTGCACTGGCTGGCAGATTTCGTTGTACCAACAATGTTTATTGAAATGGGTAAATATCTATCTATCCTACACTGTATTATTCTCATACATACAGTATATTTACTGACTTGTCATTTCAGGTTCTAGTCTAGGCTCAACATTCCTAATTTACAGTGTTGTATGCATGATATCCGTCATGTTCACGTTCTTCATGATCCCAGAGACAAAGAACAAGACGTTGCATCAAGTCGCCCAGGAAATACGGAACATGTCGCTGGCTACACGAATATTCCAGAATCTCTATGGTTTGCCGTTCTTCAATAACAGCCAGTGGTTGCAGCAGCGCGCTCAGCAATACCGCCAGCAGAACAGACCGGTGGTGGAGAGTACAATTATTTGAGATTCAATTACACTCCGAGAGCTGCTGTCCGACAATCTAGCAGAAGGGGGCAGAGTCTATTGGATAAATGACTAAATGTACTTATTAGTTACTTACTTACCCGCTTTGTAATTATTTCCTATATACGTCTATACATACATACATATATAGTTGTAATGTGTGGGACGTACTATTCTTGTGCAACTACTATGTTTCACTCTAGTATTTAACTATGTAGTGTAGTATAATTTCGTTTTTTCTTTAAGACTGACCCATACTACTAGTATCTTAGACGTTTTAGTGTTTCAATGAAAGTCTCTGTCAATTTGCGTGTTACATTCAGTAAAACATAATGCTTTGCCAAACAAGTATGTAGAATGTGTCAAAATTTACATATTGATGAAAGTATTTTTAAATCGTGCATGCCACTCTAAAATCTTAAGATATTCAACTTTGATATTAGGATACTACTGTATGAACAATGTTTGTTGCAATATTAACTGTGATAATGAAAATATGGTATGAATCGAGTATAACTATAATTGCATTTACCAGAACGTTCATAGCAATATAACCAGTTCAAAATTACTCGTACATATTTCGTATTTGTACGATATCGGATCGTGTTCAATGTACGAAGATTTTTTTAGCGATTTATAACGTTACATTAGTGCGTAAGAATCGGTTGTCGTAGATTCACATGTAACTTTAAACAGTAATGCAATCGGAAGCTGCAAATATCAAGGAATTTTTATGATAAAATGTATGTAAAAGCAAACACAACACATTTGAGCATTTTTTATTGCTTATGGCTAAAAATTCAAAAATGTATCACATATATTTTACATAATAATACACTATGTCGTAGCGTATAAAATTTAAAAGATATGTATAACATACGAATAATGATTGTATAAAGATCATTACTGTATTTTATTATTTATTATATATATATATATATTTATATATATATTTACAAATACTAATATTATGTATGAAACACCTAACTTATTCAGAGAGCATTGAGTATATGGCACTTGAGGTATATGATGTCCGTTTTAACTAACAGTTTGTAAAAATACATGTGAAATTCTGCAAGGGTTCTTGTTTCATTTAACTATCACATTCATTCATTCATTTAGAGCTGAAATCCTTGGACGTGAGCGAATGTTTCTTACTGCGGTTGTTGAATTTCGGTGGTGACAGTACTTGTTTTAGAAATACGTTCCGTTTGTCCTGTAAACTGGACAACGGACTTCTGTCTGGTATACTTGTGACACTGCTTTCTTGATCTGATATTGACAGTTGTCCTTCACACAAACCCACCGCGCTTTTGTCTTGATTGCGGATAACATTATTCCACTGTACTACTTTAGTTATCACAGGTGTAGTGAATTTAGCAGATTTTAGATCATCGATTAGATTCACTGTGGATCCCATTTCCATCGATGAACTAGTAAGTATTTCTTCATTCTCTTTACATTTCGGTTCGAATTTCTCACGTAAAAGTGAAAACTTTCGTCTTGGTTTATTACCGATTTTACTTGTTTTTCTATTTTCATCTGCATTGCCGTGGCCTTGTAGTAATGTGTTGTTAGTTCTGTCGGCTTTTTGTTTCTGTATATCTAGTGGAGACGTTTTAAATATATCGATATTTAGTTTTTCAATAGTTTCCTGATTGCTAGCATCATTCGTTAATTTATTATTTACTTTTGCAGGAAGTTTAGGTGGTGAGTTTATTTTTTCAACTATTTTAATATCTATTGTCATTGAATTACTATTATCATTCCATAAAGATTTCACTACATTTTTCGATACAGGACTTACTCTTTTAGCATCGGGAATATTTTTAACTATTTGCTGAACATCATCATCCCATACATGTTCTGTTCTGTGATATACATTCCTTGGAGAATCTGTATCCGTACCTCGTCTTATTTCGTCTATTGTCGCTACTAGTGAACTGCGTGGTTTTCTCATAATATGATCTACTTTATCCGGAGTCAGAATCGGTTCTTCTAACTCTTCTATAGGTTCCAGCGTTGAACCAAGTGGAAAGAACATGCCATGTTGGTCTACAACGTAAGGTTTCGCTAAAAACACGTTTGATTCAACTTCGTGTTCATCACTGCCGTCTAAAATATGAACGCGACGTTTGTCACAGTCAACGAGATCATAAATAAGCGTGTCTAGGTAATCATCTTGTCTAGATCTCAGTGGTCGAGGTCTTCTGTTTGGTATTAGAGGCGGTGAGCTAGCTGTATCAGATGAACTGATTTCTGAACTTGCTGACGTACCAGTTACGGTACTTGTCAGAGTATCTCGTCTTCTGTCTCGTACCGTACTGTCATCATGCAAGAATGTCTCTATATCGGTATAACCTTCCCAAGACCGTAAGCCCCAACGTTCACGTGCAATATTCACTGCGCAAATGTTCTCATAGTCATGCGCAGATAACACTTCACTAGACATTTCCATGTATTCCTCCGGCTTCAAAGTTCCACTGCTACATACACTTTTATCATCACTACACATTTTCATTAATCTTACACTGTACATGTGTTTCAAATTTAAATCAACATTAAAACTATTTAACGTCGAACCGACACTATAAATGGGTCGTCTTTTTAGTTTTACATCATCGTTTAAATTCACGTCAACGTCTGGATTAGTTAAAGTATCTATATTATTTAAATCACTCAAATCTAGTACTAGTTGATCTGATGAACAAATTCCTCGTCGTTTTTGTGATGTCAGTGTGGAATTTTCCGGTGTTAAATTCGTGCATTGTTCATTTAATTGTGCAAGTTTCAAGCCAAGCTCTGTAGGAGAACATATACCTCTACGTTTATGTCTTTCACTGTTTGTTTTTTCCGTTTCTGAGAAGAATGTTTCCGAACATTTATACGCTTCGTTCACAACACCCTTGTCGTACGATGTATCTGCGCTGTTCACTACTGTATGGAATTCTATATCATCCAAACTGTTATCAGGGTCCTGAGATATTGGTGCTGATGCAAACATCGGTGATCCAGATCTGGCAATCCAGTTCTCTAGAAGTAATTTCTTATCTGTACAACCATCATCCGAGCGGGGGGAACTTTTCAATGAAACTCCTTCGGTCTGACCAAGCGGACATGCACGATCCTGAGTCCAGATGTGTTTCAGCGAGCGAAGTGTATTAACTTTACTGCCTGATTCAGATGCGTCTTTTGACGAAGGTGGCGAACTGGTTTCAATGTCGCCAAACAATGGACAACAAGGAATTGGACCCGCTGGATGAAATTTTGTATAGTAAAGAGTCATACTACACAAGCCTTTTAGAAACAACACAATGTTAGACTGTTGGAATATAACAATTTCTACTAATCATTATACTTACCTACAACTGTGCCACCTAGAATTAATACAGTCGAGATGATAATGATTTCTATGGATGCTATGAGATTCAGACTAATGACGAGAATTAAACAGGTGACATTCTGTGTGACCACAACTAAATAAAATGCAAAAACACGCCGTCTCGATCTTCCTTCGCAGATATTAAAGAAGGAAAAACAATATATAACTCCAACGATTCCATTATATATTCGTTCCTCCCAAACTGTTGGACAAAAATCCGTATCTTGCAGGACCACCCAAGTGGTCATGGCGATCCAGTGTATTCCTGTTAGTTAAATATCAATTAGTTCGTGGATGTACGAGGAAATAAATTCGTAACACACCCATCACAGCTAGCAGCCAATAATTAAAGGCGAGGGCGAATAGAACCATGGCAGAAATACGAGCTGCCAACATGCCACCACGCCAAGTAGCCTGCAGAACCAAACCTGGCCATCGGACACGATTCTTATCAGGACGGACACGACGCATGGCTCTGGTGTATGCAGCGATGGCCCAGGCCAATGAACAAAGAGAAGCACTGGCAGATAATCCTGTTATAAGAATTATTTGATGCAATAATTTTATTACTGAACTACTAAACTAGTACATACATTTATCATTGATTTGTTTATTCATATAAAACTTAATGTATTCGATTTTTATCAGATAAAATGGTGATTTATAAAGGTCTGACGATTAAATGATATGCTACAAATTAGTAAATGTTAAGACGGTATGTTAATCCCTTAGTTAAGTATTTGATTATTTGTTTCCGGATAAGCAGATTATCACACAACACAGTATACCACCTACGTCATTCAGTACATCCTACAAAGCAAGATAAACACAGGGGAAAACAGATAAAATGCATGAAAATAATAAATTGCAGTTAGTATAGTAGTGATGACGTACTTTCGTCGAAAACGTACTCAAATTCTTATCTTATTCGTAGCAGGTTTCTTAATTCTTGTGTATATTTTTAGTTCAACATTAGTAAAACATGAGTATATGAAAAATAAAGTAAACATTAACAGAAAAAAATAAAAATAAATGTTTTTATACATTAGAAAACTTGTTGCAGGAAGAAACTGCGTTACGAATGCGCAGGAGAAAAGCAGATGTTGATGTTTTATGCTACAATCGTGTGAATGTTACATTTGATTCAGTGAAGTTAAAACATGTTGTTAGAAAAATGTTTGTCGACGTGTAAGTGTACTGATAAGTGTTTGAAAATCTTGTTATCTATGACTACTAAATTAATTTTCTAGTAAACATGGTATATCATGGTGCCCTGTTTTTAAAGCTGCTTCTTCTGTATGGATGAAGGGGTTTGCTCAACTGGGTGGCACACTGAATAAAAAATTATTAAGACTGATTGAAAAAGGCGCAGTTCAATGGAATATGGTAGCAAGGAAAGCGTATCCAGTTAAGCAGGATACAAATACAACGTATGCTGTATGTATTTTACATAAATCAAACCATATTCTACTGTGTATTGAATAATATTTTATATTTGTTCCAGAATTTAAACAAAACCGCTAGATTTTTAATAGTGCGACATCCATTTGAACGAGTTTTGTCAGCTTATAGAGACAAGTTGGAACACAAAGAAGGCCGTGAATATTATTTCCGACGTTACGGATTACATATAAAGCAAGTGTATAGACAGCACTGGCAAGACAAAGAGGAGCCCACCTTTGAAGAATTCCTGTCATTTCTTGTTAAGAACATGATATTCGATGAACACTGGAAACCGATTACTGTACAATGTGCACCGTGCACTATTCAGTATGATTATATAATTAAAACAGAATCGTTTACCGAAGAAAATACGTACATGCTTGAGCAGTTACATCTAGATAAATTAGTAGATATTCAGTTGGCAGAAAATGTGAATCCCGCCGGTAGAACTGATATTAGAATATCTAAAATGTATTACTCTACTGTACCACGTAGTTTGTTAGAACAAATTTATAAATTATATCGAGATGATTTTATATTATTTGATTATTCACCTGATGAGTATTTCGCAATGGCTAAATAAATATAATCTCAAATATAGTAGATTATTTCTAAATAATATTTACTTCTTCTGCAATTCCTTTTCTTCCATTGTAATATATTGAATAATAAATAATTCTCTTAACCATTATGCAAGTTTACATTGAACAATATCGAAATCTATCAAATATGAATGTGGAAGACGGTTGAATATTGAGTAAAGTTTTCCCACCTGTCCACGAATGCCAGTCACCCATTGTTATCATAACATATAGCTGCAATACCAGTTGTGGAGCTGATTCCATAAAACTATCAAATAAATGCAGCATACACAGATCACTTTGTTGTTGATACAGTCTTTGAAAATCGGTAATATCGCCGCTAGCACGGGCGTCTAGACCAGTCCGGAGTACTAGGTAATATCTAGAATATAAACACCGTGTATTGTCAGTTAAAGGATTTCTGGTTATTTTCCAGCAAATAACTTACCTTTGTGCAATACCCAGTAAGAAAGCATGGAAGACATAGTGCAACGTTGTTATCTGTTCGTCTAACTTGTGCCATCGTAATGAAAATAACTGAATCACACTGGCAGGTAGCAGCATTAGCAACAGTGTACTGACAGCCCATGCTGTATGACCACATCCCGAGTATTCTACTATTAATATAATATCTGAAAACCGCCATTCATATTTGAAAATCAATATCCCATTTCGGCATGGTACATCATAAATGACCTACGTAAGTATCAATTCTGCACAATATTTAACTAAAATTTTAGGTTAATGATAAGAATTTAAGAAGTTTAAAATACATGTAACATTTTTATGTTTAATTTACAGGACCACCCAGAATCTTTAATAATATAATTGACTATATTTTCATTAATATAAGTATTTACAAATATAAATAAAATAACATACAAATATAATAGAAACAATAAAATAACAATTACCAGTGACAGTAAAATTGCATAATACAAGTTAAAATTGATAAATATGAAACCGTGTGAACAGGTTAATGTGGTGGGGAAAACACCTGTTAAACACAAAACAAAAACAATGACTATTGTACACTTACCTGTGCTCAGATCTGCAACGAATGTTCCCAGTGAAAATAGTACACAGAATATATCGAATGTATTAAATGTTGGATTCTTGCAAGTCTGTTTATTTCTTGGGACATTTTCTCTTTTATTTTCGGTCTTTTCCTGAGTAGTCTTTACCTCTGCCATTTTGGTTAACCGCCCTACCCCTCGTTCAAATCGCCGAATAAAACTCACCTGATTGGTCGTTACCAGTCGCTGAGTATCTTAACATTTTCAAAGCAAAATTAACTTTTACCCGCCAATATTAACCGTTGGCATAAATTATCACTGTACGTTACACATGAAAGAAAAAAAATACAAATATTATAACGTCATATAATGCAAAAAATAAAAGTGATTAGTTAGACGTTTGTTTAAAAGAATAAGTAACTGAATGATTTGTCATTTTATTTCTAATAAGGATTTGAGTTATTAGAGATATATAGGAATGTTTCATTGCTGGGGAGCGAAGGATTTATTTGAAAACTATTGTAATATATACAAATTCATGTACTTTATTGTTGGCGATATTTTATCGTAATGGAAAATAAATACAAAAACAAAGCTACTACTGAATTTTCGTTATAATTTTTTTTAATAACATGTACAACAAATGAATAATTAAATGGTAATTTGAACTGAAACTGGTGTCACAGTTAAAAAAATAAACGACAATGTTTAAATTTTATGGCAGTGTTTTGGTTCATCTTGTTAACTGTGATTCCAAATGATAGTTGCCAACAATTTCTGTCAGAACCAACCACCATACTTTCATTTTATAACGATGTCAATGGGTGGGGTGGGGGTGGAGGTGTAGTGACATGTGGGAGGAGGTTCTTGCAAGTCACGTGGCAAAATTTGAAAACTTAAAACAATAGAACAGATTATAAAAAATCCCATTGTCGACTATATAAACAAAAGAGCAACATTATCATAATAAATATCGCATGATTACAATTACAAAGTTGGTGAGTCGATATATTTTGTACATGGGCCTATTTTGTTTTGCTGAGAAAGTTTCACAGATGCCGAATAACAAGTACAAT
>JAGJTL010005742.1:3796250-3812946 GCA_022063505.1 Calosoma granatense | reverse complement strand
ATTTATATATTATATGTTAATTGATAGCGCAGATCAGAGCAGGCGGATACCACGGGAAATGTGTATTCAGTGGTTGCCTGTTTTTATTATTTTTTTTATTAAGACAGTCTTTGGTTTCCGTACCAATTCACCAATATAATAATGATTGATCTCTGAATAGGAAGAACGAACCGAACATGACAACGATGTTCAGACACTGTAACAAATACTTAACACTACAAAACTTATGAACCGAATAACTACATCTATGAGCACACTGTCGATTAACATAGAATAATCAATAATCAATCAGTAATGAATTATAATCATGATAATAGTAGTAATAGTAAATGTGTAGTAGTACTAGTAATTATAGTAATAGGATTGCTTATAAACTTGAGCAACATACATCGTTCACAGTATTGTCTTCTGTTTCACACATGTCACACTCGCACACACGCGCGCACTTCTCCTATATATTTATATATTTATTTACTTTTCACTCACGCTCATCATCACTCTTGGGTATCAGCAACATCATCTCTCACTCACAGCATAATTAACTAAATCAACAAAACGTTGTGTATGTATGTGTGTTTGTGTGTACGGGTACGTGTAATTTCACGATGTACATAAAACAATCGACATAAACTGAAATTATTCACTACTACTGACTGACTGACAATGTGTCACTAGTCTCTTATCGTCTTAACAACTAATGCATCATCATGTGTCGTTTCAGTGAAACACCTAACCAACACACCGTCGTCACGGTCTAGCGGCGAATGACAGAACTACAGACGGTGTTACAGTGGTGTACGACCACCGGTCTGCATTGTCACGAGTCTCTCTCTCTTATTGGATAATAACAAGTATTACGTAATAATAATAATAATATGAATAAGTAGTCGAAGGTAGGTGTAGGTAGGTGGTAACAGCAGCGGTGTACGTGTGTAGTAATGTCTCCGTACCGTACTGTCAGGTCTCCTGTACCATTGCTTCCGTTCCCGCTGTGGCTGGCTGGCTGGCTCGCTAGCTCGTACTTGTTGTTGTTGTTGTTGTTGCTGCTAGAGTGTCGACTTATCTAGGAGGTTAAGGCACATGTTGCAGGTGGCTGACACGCAGAAGCCGATGCCCTGTGGAAGTACACGGTCTGTCGAGCTGTTGCAGCGGCGCATCGCACGGTTGTCTAGCGTGAGCACGCGGGCGCGGCACGTCGCCAAGCCGCCGTTCTGTATGGCAGGAGTAGTGGTGTTATAAGCCGGCACAACGGTTACGGTGTTTTGTTGTTATACATGGGTGTCTTCTTGTTCCTTTTCACGTTGTCGCACAGCGACGGCCGTCTCTACAAGCAGGTACAGGCACTTGAACTTATCCTTGTCCTCACCTTCCGGCGGCGTCGGCGGCGGTGACGACGGTAGTAACGGGGCGACAGGATGTGCGGGCATCACCTGAACCTTGGGGTTCGACAACGGGTGCGGTAGTTGCGGTAAGTGGGCCAAGTGCGGGTGCGGAGCGCTCCAATAATCCGCGCCGGGTACCACAGCGGACATCAGTGGATCTTCCTTCGTCCTAACAAATCAACAACAACAACAACAATTAGTCATACATATACACGTGAGTATATAGAGCATAAATCCAACTTACCCTCTGCTGGCTGGATTCTGCTCTTTGTTGTTCATACCGTACCGTATGACCGTTTGCCACGGCGTGTACTTTTCCTCCTCACTGGGACTCGAGCTCTCATAGTCATTGGGACTGTCCTCCTCGGAGCGGTACATTAATGTCATGCCATCGTCGTAATCGTGGTCGCGCACCAAACTCGGTCGTTTAGCAGGCGACGGATCAACATCTTCCCCATCCTCACCGGTCGGTTCCCAACTAGCGTGCGGTTGTGGTGAAGTCATACCGCTAGATTGCGCGCCAGCACCAGAGAGTTTCTTGCCGCGCCGCGAGATGGTGTAATGTAACGGGTCGTGTCCTTCCCGCCTGATCATTTCGGGGAGTATGCGACGTCGTGCATTTATGAACCAGTTGCATACTTGCAGTACGGTTAGATTAGCCTCCTGTGACAGTGTCAGTTTCTCGGCATCACTCGGATACGCATTGTATCGGTGTTCGTAAAGCCAACGTTTTAATATCTTGACTGAATGTTTCGGCAAATTGCCCCGTCTCTTACGTACGGCATGGTGTGAACCCCCGCCACCGTGGGACAGCCCGCCCAGTTTACCAGATCTACCGTGCTCTTGATCTGAGCCGGAATCATTCTCGTCCGTGCTGCTGCTCGACTGGAAGCGTTCCCGAGCTGAAACAAAACCATCATCCTTACTCTACACTGTCATATGTCATGTGTACAATGTATTCATTCTCTCACGGCTAGTGAGTGTCAGTTGACAAACATGTGAGCCACTCTAATTCTCTGTCTGGGGAAACAAAGCACAAGGATATTACATCTATTGAGGGAAGAACTCAGCGTTCACGCCCACTCGCATGTGACCCATTTTCTACAGAGGTGACCCGTGACCTTTCCGACATGCAATGCTAGTTGTTCGCACATATGCATGCGGCAAGCGTTGTGTATTAAATTTGGAATTGATCTATTTATAGCAGTGGTACGGCTATATTTAACACTTAGCTAAACTTCCCTACATCTCTAACAAAGAAACAGGCATTTCGTGCTGTATTACTGTCATAGGGCAAGTGCAGGGAACAGCTGCGGATAGCGAAATATTAATGATGCGCCATCATTAATAACTAGAAGATAGATGTTACTTGCTAATTACCGGATGCCAGGTTACAGGAGACACCTGCAAGTTGAGCAGTAGAGAGAGAGAGAGTGCGAGGGAGTGCATGTGATATTGCGTAACACGATGAGATGTATCTCTCAGCTCGAGTGCATCGAGAACTGGAATGCATATCCTTGGACGAAGGACGTCATACTTTATACGTGCGAAGCACATTATTTTCACATTAGCAAATCTAATAAAACACAACTTGCAACAATGTTGTTCTACTACGATAAATGAATGACACTTAAATGCAAGATAAATAAAATATCAGAATAACACGAATTTAGTTCGTACTACCCTTCTTAAATTGGTTCCCAAAGTTATGAATAAATGATGTGTTAATTTACTTCTGAGAAAAAGATATTCAACAAACGTAGCTCAAGAAAGGAACGGATGATTAGGAACACTGAAACAAGGTTCAAAGACCTACGAGTTTCGAAACGGAATTTAGAAAATACCAATGTTGAAGAGAAATATTTGGCAATGGAAAATAAGTGCGCATTTCTTCGAGGTTAAATAGAATAACCGTCCGTGATCCCAATGGTTCGGTTTTTTCAAGGTCTGCCAATAGGATATTTAGGCAATATATTTCTTAAGCAATATCTGATAGGAAGATATCTTAAGCGTGCGTGTACTTGTGTGTGGCTCAATGATTCGTAACAGCATACTTCACATAATAGAAATTGTTTAGTCATAAATCAAAACAGAGGACTATCTATAAGTTACAACTCATTAATTTGTGAATTGGGGTTTCTTGTTAATTTAATTTTTTATTAACAATTCGCTTAAAAATTTAACATAACATAACAATGAATTATGTAAAATTTAGTAATATACGTTCACATTCCGTAGATTACAATTTTTAGTAAATTGAATATGCAATAGGCAATTCTAAAATGCCTTATGCACATCTGTCAAGCTGGCTGCATAACAACAAGTATTCAGTTATTTACAAATAACACAGCATGTATTGAGAAGTTCAGTAAAAATAACTTTGAAACACAATAAATCATCAATCTTCAATTATTCATGAAAACAATTAACCCAAGTGTGACATTTCAATAGCAACCGAACGAGGACGTTTAAACAAATGGATATTAATTGACCAGCGTACGAACAGATGAATGTCGGCGTGCAATTGAACGACGACGACAACGCACATGGTGAGAATTGACAGCAGGAAAACAAAGTGTCGCTCAATAAACGCAAAGACATTATTCAACATTAGGGCGCCAGTAGATCAATCAATATACAGCTGCTGTCTCAACTATACATTACATGGGAAGAATATGGGAAAAGTAAAAGAAAAAATTAAACACTGTTTTTCTATGTATACAAAACATTAGATTGTATTCAAGTACGGACTGGTATTATACAGTGTATTACATTTTTATTGCGTATCGTAATATCAACCTGTCAAATGTAGTTACGTAATATGGTGGGGAGAGGGGCAGGGCAGACGCGGGGGAATTTAGTTACGAGCGAGCGTTCAGTCCACGTGCTATGCCGTGACAGGACATTGACATACGCGATAGACAAGGAAATATGTGATGCTTTCAGAAACAAATAGTCTGAGTGGCACGATGACAGACAAAACAAACGAACATGAAACGTCAAACGGAAGGACGACACTCGCATCAAGTTAACCTGATACGGTAGACAGTGTCGAGTGAAATACGCCATTTTCGAATAGGTCATTGTGACCGGAAACACGTGGGCGTCACAACAAAACGTGACGGTATGGACTGTATGTTTGACAGTCGAGTGAAAAGAGCGGGAAAAAGTGATACACAGTGACTTGAAACATTGAACAACTGTAATTTTACACAATAAATATTTTGGTAAGTAAAATTCTAAACGCCATTATATGCTTAAACTGAAAATTATTTATGTAGTGAATAAAAACATTCTATAGTAATAAACTTTTTATCAGCGACCTACGCGAACAAAAAAAAAACATTTCCCAAGCGCCTTACCGCCAAGAATCGTACACCCGACACGCATTAATCACTTCAGTTGGACATACATATGTGGCCGCTCCGTATCTTTGCGCAAATTGAAGCTTAGCGGGAGTATAGTTTAATGAGAACAAAAAAACACAATACAACACGTAAATAACACAACACGGGAGTAATAAGTAACGTTTCCTTTTGTTTCTTTTTCGTTAAAAGCGGAAGACGTATGCACGTGGCACTATTTATGTTTACTTATTGTAATTTATGCGTTCGTTTAATCAAAAGTTCAGGGTCAAAAGGAACGTAGAAATTATTCTGTAACACCAGGACACAAAAATTCGTTCTTTTACGGACTGAGAACATGGTTAGTCAATTTAAGGGTCTGTCTTTTTTGCAACCTATATGTTTTTGCTTTTCAGTAACAAAAGTCAAAAAAATTATGTCACCCAGAAGTGTTTCACAAACATGTTTTTACTTCCTTTTTTTTATTTAATGAAATATACAATAATAAATTTCAGAGAGGGTTATGTGGACAAGGTTAAAATGAAGAAAATGTTATGAATAAATAGATAATTATATTAATATTTATAAACACATTTAATATTTCATTGATTTGTATCTTTACATATGTTGAAATTATTCATTGATTAAAATTTATCAATGTTAATATAAAACTTTAAAGTTTTGAATATCATTTAAATAAAATTAGAAGGATTTTTAAAATAATAAAACTTTTTCTTTGAGGAAACAGCAATTTGTATAAAATGACTTGGATGTTTATTAATCGTTATTTTATAATACTTGTGTTGCTATGCGTTCCGATATATAAATACTACTTTGCTATAAATAATTCTTTGCTATGTGACATGATATAAACAAGATTTGTTTGTTCCAACGGAGACAACGCATATTCAAGAAGATATAACATTTTGTAAAGCTTAAAGGCGAACTGAAGTAACAATCAAACGGTGATAAAAACTTGTCTCTGCAATAAATTCACGTGAAATATAACATGGAAGACTAAACATACAAACGTGTAACTTTCATTTTGTGACGGCACTGCATGTACCCGCATGTACAGCAGTAGTAAGTCAACTGTACATCACAACAGCAGTTGCAGTTCATACATGAACACACACTTGCACTCGAAATGAATATACAGGTACTTTCACATCTCAAACGAGAAATATCGAAAACAATACCGAACTGCATGTAACTGATCTTTACTGAATATTTTCACACTAATTTAGTTCTATAGAAATAATAACTGAAAACACAGAGAACACATATAATTATGCTATTTACACTATATACCCATTAAGTCTACCGATAAATATAAATAAACCAATTCCAAGTAATTGTTTAACACTTCTGGTAATTATGATTAGATTAGTTACTTATCCACGAAGGACAAGTGCCATTTGGAATTACATATGAAATATCAAAAAATATGCATAATTAAGATAAAGACAGTTTGCTACTGTTGTTTATATGTTTTACGAAACAGAAATTAAATATTTGAAGTTAGGTGTATGACGTAAGTTAAATAATTGTCTATTATCAAGACAATCTTGTCAAGAAAACTTTGTATCTTGTGAATAATGAACAAAATTGGGTATTCTAGGTTCCAAGAAGATGCAGGAAACTATTAATAATTATTTTGAACAGCTATTTATCTAAAATACCAGTGAAAAGAAAAGCGCTAACTGATTGGACGAGAAATGACCTGTGCGTACGTGTTGTTGCTTACAGGTGAGAGTTGCAAAGAACAAGCAGGGGGGGAGAGGGGGGGGCGGGGCGTGTTAGTAAATGACAGATGCCCGTATACTGCATCCACCTTCCCATTCAATGTTTCCGAAGACAACATTCCATTGGTGGCCGAAAGCTGCTCTGACCTGGAGCACACGACTCCGAACAAACTATACAACTTTAGCGCTACAAGGGACAGAGGCGCGCGTACTATAGGGGGCACAGAAAATTTCACTTGTTTAACTGTCAATCATATAACATATTCATATGTAGTTTTTTTTTTTAAACATTAGATATTTATTTGAGAAATTAATTAAAGAATACTTTTAAAAACTATTATCAATTATATAATTACTATGATTACATATCATATAATCAAATCACAAAGTTACGAGTAGTACAGAGATAAGAGAATGACTTCTGACATAAAAATTAAATAAATGTCACTACCAGTTATGCTTTTTTTTCAGTGAAATATATTTTCGCAAAATACAGCTGACATTTATTTGACATTTACGACCGAATTCGCGATAAGAAATGAAATTACTATTTTCATTAATAATTATCTTTAAATACATATACTTTCTATGTAAATGAAGAAAGAAAATAATTGAATAAATTTTTATAAATGCGTCCACAACAGAAATATTTTAATTTATGTCACATTAAAAACCACATGGTTATTCGATTTCCCTTGGAACAGGAAATGATTGATCAATACGTATGAAATATATCACACTTGGAAAGAAATTTTGAAAGATATTGCGACAGTGGTAAAAGATATAAATGTTTATAAACGGAGATAACCTGTCAAACATTGTGCAAAGTGTAAATATTCAAGGGAATACAGATAAAAATGTGACAGCTATATGTATATTCAATCAACTAAGCACGATATATTCTATCAAGACACGCATTTACTCACGATAAAACCTTTCAATATCAGGAAATATGTCATTTAAACGAAATAAAACATGTCAGGCACAAACCGGATTCTGTTTTTAATCCAACGTAGAACATAAATAAATATGTTCTTGTGGTTTTTTCATGCATGAAAGAGTAACATTAATTCCTCCTGCACATACATACCTTGTCATCATAAACCCAAACAAAACTCTTAGAAAGAATTCAAAACTTTTTACAAAACTAAAAGTTTGTACATCGACAATAATAAAGAAAAAATCTCTGAAAAAGAAATTCTCCCTCCGGGCAATTATGTTATAGACATGCATCGGTCTGGAAGATACAGGCTTAGGGGAACTTGTGGTCCTCGAGAGAGGCTCGGGATCGATCCCCTGCGGGGTCAACGAACAGAGCGACCGACATCCTTGTGCCAGTTTCGGGTTGGAGCGCCAGGCTCCGAGACTGGTACTCGGTATACAAATATATAAAGTCACGTGGTTCTACTACATATATATATATACCTAACCGGAACGGTAACGCCGGAAAAATGTCATTTGACATACGAGCAAACATATGGTGTAACTCTAAATTGGAATCGACCTGTCATATGACAACTGTCAATATATTTCTTTTCTTTTCATTTCAACGAATTCTATTTCCAAATATGAATACCAGCATCTCATGCTTGTATAACGGGATAGTATTACGAGTAGCATCTAAAACACATGCTACCAAAATTTTATTTCAAACAACCATCGGATTTTAAGTGCTGACATTCATATTGTAATAAACAATTTATATAAATATCTTAGTTAAATATCAAAAGTCAAGAATACTATAAAACGGCAATTTAAAGTACAGATTAATATTTCACCAGTAAGAAAAATATATCATTGAAATATGAGGCATGTAACGTTGCAACAACGTATAAAATGAAATAAAATGGCTAAACTCGAATGTCATGTAAACATGTAATATATGACCGATAAGATATGTCTCCCGAGAGTAAATATACTTCTAATTTACTCGCTTACCACGTTCATTATGAAGTGTATGTACGTCATTGCATAATACACAGTCAGACAAGTGACAATACACAACAACATGCATTACACTTGACAAGCGGCCGCTTGCACTGTCGTGAAGAAAATAGAAATTAATACTTGCGGGCCATTGCGTACATTCGCCGACAGGACATCTTACGAATACAGAATAATAATATACCATGTATGTTGTACGCGAAAACACAAACACAATTAGCACAGAATGACAGCAACAAAATTTGCGAAACACATTTTCTAAAACACACGTAACTAACAAACTCAATGTGACGCTAATTTTGACGCAGTCAAAATCACATGTATTATTTATAGTAACGAAAAATGTGAAAATTATAATAAAATTTACCTACATTTTAACTCTTCGCAGCGAGTAATTTTCATCTTGACACTATTAACAATTTCTACTACTGTTTATTTGTCTCAAATAAATGACAGCGTCAGTTGTCAATGAACATTTGACAGTTGAATATTCCAAGCCATCTTACGTAACGAGGCTGATAAAATTAGCAGTTGTTAAAAAAGTACTGGGCTCTTAGTTTTAATATCGAGAAATGGAAAGTCACGTTGAGAAAGATGGTTTGCGCACACGCATACCTGGTGGATATCTATCCTCTCTATCGTGATGGTCCAGCAGCATCCTGGAACTATCCACCAGAACACCGCCAGGAGGTAACATTTCCAGCATGAGTACAGATGATTTTGTTCGGTTAACACTTAACACTATTTTCAGTTTGACACTAGCACGTGTAACACACACCACTTTTGTCTGTCACAAGCCGCGTTCGCGCCGCGACTGACGGGCGTCACAGTCCCCAGCACACGAAGTTCCTGATTTCGTCACTGCAACTCATCAGGCGCTGCCTGTTTAAGTGAACCACGAGGCTCACTTCTCGCGCCAAAAACATCCCGCCTTTGGTGGTATTTTTAACACACCATAAAATGTGTGCGACATCGCTCTTTAATCATCCAAGAGAGAAGGAAAAATTAAAAAGTTATTTCAAATTACTGTTCTAGATGTTATATTTTATAAATTGAAGAAAATGTTTCTATCAGACGACGTTTGACCGAATTTCAATCACCGGAAGTGCAAGAAAAAATATGAAAACATCATTATTTGTTTGGATGTCAAAGGCAGACTGTCCGCAAAAAAAAAAACACATGAAACGAGAGAGTCTTGCGGTTGAACTCATTCATTGCAAGCAGGAAAATCAAGCAAAAAGATCAAATATCGTAACACGCTAGTGCTGCAGTTACATTTCTCGGAATAAAATACACACAACTTTACGATCGAATTGAATGTCAATGAAACACGACAATTCACATGTTCATACAAAGTGTATTTCTATGATTGCAACATTTGACGTACAGAATTTATTTGTGATTTTATTTTTAGAAAATGCAAGTCAGTACCGACGAATATAAAATAGAGTGACATTTGTCACAAATACACATTTAACATTTCTCCGGAAAAGATGTTAATGTAAAATATACTCAAAATACTTTCATTATATCATATAATTAGTTTCGTCTCTAATTTTGTTTGAAGTGTTCTGTGTGTGTTCTGTAAATTTTCATACACGTGTTACTTCTTTCGTTCTATTGACACTTATCAAACCAGCCAGCCATTTTGTTTGAATGGCCTCAAATAAATATACGTTTTTTTTTATTTGAACGCGTTTCGTTGTGACACCTTGTCCTCGCACGAGTCGTTCTAAAAATGCTTACGGCAGCGTGATTTGTGAATTAGCAGGCGGACACTAAGTTCTGTGGTAAATTTTCATTTTATAATATCAAAGAAAAATCGTATACATTTGTCAAAAGTCAAGGTGTGTTTTTGATATTTTCAAATATTTAATATAAATTATATTAGCAGTTAATGGATTAGGTGGAAAAGTATTTGTCATTTAAGGTACAGACATGATTTTCTTTAAAATGATTTTTATATCTGTTCTTACAACGCCCCACATAGTGAGTATATTTTAATCCCTTATCTGTTCATAATTTCCAACATACATGCTTTTGTTCTTTGTTGTTATTATAAACACAGAATCTTCATAACACTTCATAACATTATGTAGCAAGATTTTTATATATGTATACACATACGATGATGTGAGTATTATTTTGATAAGTAAACAATAATTCTACTGGTAATTATATAAATACTACGGGGCAGTCATATCCCTAAAAATACACTCAAGAATAATTATCCACAAGGCCATGTCAACAAACCACGTTTTTTTTTTACAAAAGTCAGCAGATAATATTAACTACACGTTGTCCCAGTTAGACGCTGTAAACAAACATTGAAGTTAACCAAGTATTCTGTTTGCTTAATTAAGAGAAAATATCATTAACACGTTGGAGTGTTTGTCGGATGGACAAGATAGTGAAATGTTACAGTGGTTATTCCAAGTGGAACATATAGATGAGTCGGTTATATATAACTGGTATCCTGATATAGTTCGGTCTGGTTCCTGGATACCACCAACCCTGCACACCCCGCTCATCCTTGCAATCCAGACAGTATTGTATGATGATGCACCTGTTCTGCTTTGGCACAACATAGAATGCAAGACATGCAAGGCACGCTCGCCAACGATTACAAATAACACTGATCATTTAGTCGCTAAAGGTTTATTGTACAGTATGAAAGCGAACTCAGCAATTACTCGGTACATACACGTATCAATGCTATTTAACCAAGATATAATTAGATGCAATATACGTATCTGTAGACTGTAAAATTCAAATGCTTTTTGAATACATAGCATGTCAAAATTCAATAGTTCAAGTTTAAATTTGAAACAGAAATATAAATGACATCATTAATATATAATTTAAAAAAGAATATCGAGTTTAGTAAAACTTACATATCATTGTATGATAATGTAAGATAAAAATAAATTAGAATATATTAAAGTAGAACAAAAAAAAAACGTACGCTCCTTTGGAAAAAGAATCGTTTGAATATGTATATTGCTGTAATAAAAATGTTCTATTTCATAGCATCAACTTTGATTATTATTTCTTCAAATCAACATTTGTCAACATAACATCGTGACCTTCGACGACAGAGTGTTAATCGGACAATGTCATGCATAGCACACACAGCTGTTACGTAATGATATACGTTATGTTATTGTGAACAACCACTGATACTGTCACGTACATGACCGTGTGGTGTAAACGGTGCATTAACATTTGTACTACTCTGTACACACAACTTTATACTTGTCAAAACTTGTTATTATTATTAGGAAAATGTATTTGACATAAAAATATTACTACGAGTGAATATGAAAAAATGATTTCCTTGTTTTATATAATTTAATTAACTACCAGTTATTTTTGTTTTCTTGAATCGTCAACATCCGCTAATTCCTGGTTAGCGTGTGCGGGAATTGTGAAATACTAACAAGTGCAATTAAATGTACAATCACACACACATCTGTGTGTGACGTCACATTCATTCATTACACGAACTAAATGACTGTACGACATTTCTATTCGTTCATAAGAATTTAACATTTTTCATTGTTATATTCCTAATACTAGTAGTGTCTTAATACATATAAGAATATGTATTATATAATAAAAAGTGATTTTTAAATACAAACTTTTTCTTTAATTATTGTTTCTGTTACAAACTCAGCCGACAATAATATTAGTTTTTAATAATGATAATTAAGGTAATTATGTAAATGAAATGATTTGCATATGTTTAAAGCACGCATTAGGGCGAGAAAAATTTACAAATTTGAATCTGTGATGGTACAACATACTCTGATGATGAGACAACGAACATTATCTACGGTGACACAGTTCTGTCATTTAGTGTATGTATGTATACACAGCTCATTATTTCACTAAACATTGTCCTTCACACGTCCAAACTTGTACTATTATTCTTCTTTAACATACGTCACATACACATACAGTAACGTCACATTATTATGAACATCAACAATAACTTATGTGAAGTCAAGGGGAAAAACAAGTATGTATAGTAATATTAAATACGCTTTTTTTATCGGTTCATTTATTTAACCAAGCATGCATATCTCTCTTTTATAACCTATTTAGTTAAATATAAGCTATAAAATAGTAGTACTATTTCCTGGAATACAAAGTTATAGTAATAATAAAACGGAAAAAACTGATACCATTATAAAACTTGACTATGAGAAATTATGTAGCTAAATGAAAGGAGAAACTTTTTCAAGATAAACAAAGTTTATTACCGCTAGTCAAGATAGCATTTTGCAGATGTAGAAAAATACATAATTACAAGAAGTAACGTGAATTATGTAGATTCAAATGCAATATCTATATATATATATATATATAAGTTAATGACACGACTTATTTACAAAATGCATACAGATAAGATCATTCGGTTACTTGTAGCCGTTACATTTTAGTGTCAATCGTAAATTTTCGGTCGTTTACATGTACAAAATTACACACGAATCACGTGACAGCAGCCAATTAACGGTACAAAGTAACCGCATTTCACACTATATGCATATAACAGCAACAGCAGCATCCGAAAGAGTAGAATTTTCAATAGAAAACCCAAGGTCACTGAAGATCAGAGAACTCTGTGGTTTCTAGGTCACTGGGGCAAAACACAAACAGCCCCCTCCACCCACGAACGTTCATGGAGACATGCGCAAACTGAGACGACGAGATCAATATGAGACGGTGTGTTAGGAACAGGCGTTGACGCTGTATGTACATATAGTAAAGCGGAGAGACCCTTACTATATATACCTGCCTGCTTATTTACATTATGTACATATGTATGTGTGCCTTATTGGAAAACCTGCATAATACTATGTTATATTACGCAACGTACCGCTTTATCTATAGTATAGAAAGTTATTAGATACCTATTTATTTTTACACTATACTCGGATAACACCTTATCGGTTTAAATAACACACTTTCAACAAAAACGTTTATCTGTTTAAATGCGATTTGTTTATATTCGTACATGTTTAATAGGAAAATTTAGATATGTGAATAAAATTGTATAACAGTTTTTTTTCCTAATTTTTTTTATTATTGTATTTAAGTTTGTTCAAAAAAATGTTAACCTTGTTCAGAAGAGTTGTAAAGTTCAAGTGTTCCTTATTTATCTTTTTTCTTAAATGTCTGTTCTTTATTGCGTTCAACTGATAACAGGTGCGTAAAGAAAATAAAATGACTGACAAAAGTAGAAAGGCGGAAAATACGATGACAAACTAATTAGATGAAGAGGATATAAAAAGGATATAAAAGAACAGGACAAAACCTGAAAATAAGAGTGAAATGTCTCAACTATAAATGAGGCTTTTTTTCGCAGGTTTTCCTCCTACTAGACTCAACTTATATTATACTTAGAATTAAATCTAAATTTTATAATGAAATTTTGAAGTCTATTATTGTTAAATAATAATGTTATAAAAGTTCACATTAAAACAATACTACTTTCTGCAACAACTTAAGCTTTGTCCACACTACAGGATACTAGTTAAATTGCCGCTGGCCAATAGAATGTCTCCATTCAGCACTTTCCAAGAACACTAGATAAGTTAAACAGGGAAAATGCGGTAACAGTGACCACAAATACGTTTGTGAATTGGTTATACAGACTGGTATGTGGCAGATTAGTTTACCACAATCTCCCATTCTCATTACATGACGTTTCCTTGTCGTGTATCTGCCTGGCTTGTGTAAAGCCAGCTTTATCTTACAAATAATGTGAATTTAAGTGTATATATCTATGATTATCTGAAGTTTATTTGGAGATAGCCCATTAAACTGATGTTTTTGTAGGGAGTATTGGAATATAATCAACTGTTACAAGTACTGATGGTAAAAATATTCGCTTCGTTTTATGCTGCAAATGTCCCAACTAACATGTTCAATACAAACGTGATGGAATTCCATCATTTCTTCGACAACTCTCACTGATTCGCTAACTACTGTTTGTTGTGTTGAAAGACAGCGCCACAGCGGCAAAACAGGAAACTCGTTAGATTTCCCTCTTAAATATCATTTAATATTCAATCAACGAACGAATGTTTACCGCTTGTCTCCCCCCCNCGCCCCGTATTCCATTTTATTTCTTTCACAAGTTATCGCGCAACATACGTTTGATAAAACTTTGACATTACGCTATTTGGTTGTACAGATGACTTCTGAACTTGCAAAAATTATTAGTAAGAAGTTATTTCAGAATACTGACATTGAAATCTCATTTGAGGTTATCTTCGTAAACTGCAATATTTGACATAGTTCGATATTGGAAATTTTTACACGGACTGTAATATGATTTGGAACAAACTTGTTTGGAAAATTCTCAGATACGATAATTCGTTGTGTATTTAATTAAATTTAATTAACAAGCGAACGTTCAACAGTTGTTTTAAGTAGGTTAAACATGAAATGTGATTACGATTAAGAGTGTATATGAATATTTGAGATGATTCTCGTTGTAGTATTGGCGATCATGTTGTTACGATAACACATTTCAGTGTACGGAAGCTTGTTGAAATATTGAGAAGCTAATGGACGTTCGGTGTCCAAGCTCTTAGTGTACCTGTCATTGCATATTAAAGTTCTGCGGCTTGAAATGGTACTAGAATAAATTTATCCCTTGTTTGACTGAATACGGTTTCTCATCTATTCGCAAGCAAACAGTAAGCCGAATTATTGAAGTTATATGGGGAATTTAATATCTATAATTCCAAGAAAAGCCTCTGAATTAAGTCTTTAAAAAGAAATATTGTTTCATTTTCTTAATCGCAGTTTCAATAAAGTTACATTTATGCCTTTGTTGAAAAGCTATTTTTGACAGGTATTTACCAATTTTTTTTAAATATTAAATTTGGAACTTCCGTTTCACACTCCGTAATTTCAGTATGCGACGATAAAACTCAAAGTAATTTTCTTCTTCAATTCGCTAATTATTAAGGAAATATCTTGGTAACACTGTTGTTATGTACGCGTGTTTCTATTTCATGCGTGAACATTGGAACATGTTTCATACACATTAATTATACGTGCAAAAACTTGAACTCCACAACGTAACACACACACACACATACTTTCATGTGTATACAGCAGAAGTGACTATAAATTTCTTAGTTACAACGTGTTCCTTCTACATTGCTTGTGTCTTTCCCCTCGGCTAGTTACATCACTTGGGTAGGTGGCGCTTATATACTCTCTTATACATATTAGCGAAGGTCTTTTAACGTCCTTGTCAGCTAAAACCTTCATCGTTTTATGTACAAGCGTCGTGTACTTGCATACTTTATATTGGCTGATGTATAATGATATGCAACAGGTGCGAACTCGACATCAAAGCACCGGTAATACATGAAAGAAAAAAAGTAAAACGGCAACAATAATTGTGTGAAAATGATACGTTTGCCGCTTAATAAAACAACTGTCTGTTTTATTACAGTTTAATATACGTTGTTTCTTGTGTATTACTTACTAAACAGAAAATAAATAATATCTATATTGCTAATATGCTACCTTATTCCGTAAATTATCAAGATTAAGTTGACGTTATATAAAAATCAAACACATGCTCCAGGGATAAAACTATAACTGTATTTTTACTTCACGTTCACGGGCTCGTAATTAAAATAAACTTCTCATAAAATACAAAGTTCAATGGATCAAAACAAGATCAACTTTACAAAAGAGAAAAAATGCAATCTCATATTCAAAAGGATATATTATGTAGTCGAGAAGTAAAAAATTGTATTTAATATAAGCAAATGTATTTGTTGTGTAAATTCTAAAATATCATAGTCATGTTAAATGTTAAAGTATTTATAATTTTCGTTGTTTTTATCTTATTCGTTCAAGTAATATGTAATAGTATATAATGTGTGTTATATTCGAAACGCACATATGAATACTGTATTCTTCTAATGTAATCTTTTAATTAGAATAAAATTTTTACTATACTATAGAATGAAGTTATCTGTATTATTTGCTCGCAAAGTGTCCCAACCTTTCATTAATTTGTTCCTGTTACAAGTATTTTTGTTTTTCGTGTTCTGTCATTAAGTACTTGACGGGTTAAAGCGGGCGTCGCGACGCTTACAATGTGGTCCAGGATCGTCACGCGGGATGCTGCATCTCTATTTCTGGCTGTGAGCCCGGGGCAGTGTACGCACGTGCTTTAGTTATTTTGTCTGTTTCAAATGTCAAATTGACGGAAAAAAATTGGACTATTAATGTGTCACATTAC
>JAGJTL010005742.1:3758643-3795340 GCA_022063505.1 Calosoma granatense | reverse complement strand
AAAAAAAACAAAAACACAGGATTTATTTCTCAATAAACTTTTATTTTATAAACACTGTGTAGAGAATAATAGTTATTCTATCATATCAACAAATAATATAAATTGTATATTCATTTTATCTTCTGACAATATTTTCCCAAGAGTAACATCAATTATGAAACTTTTTAAATACTTGAAAAAAAAGTTGATCATAATCAGTGATAAATTACTATTGCTTGATTATTCTTACACTGACCGATGATGTACTGTAAATAAACTGTTATAAAATTTGAACAAAAAAATATTTATAGAAATATTTCGGGTGTTACAATGCTGGTTTTAATGGCTTGTAATGCACGTTATATAAGTGGGGTCATTAATCATGTAAGAAATATGTGAAACAATAATTTGGTCAGTTGTTTTTCTGGTTGTGCACTGAGCGCCTACCCCGACGGTGTGAGTGGCGTCCAAAGCACGGTATAGCATTGCTGGCATATCGCCTCCACCGGCCTCCTCAGAAGTATCACGCGCTATAATGGATTCACGTTATAATTAGAAGCCGGCGCCGTACTTTTCCCTGTCCTCCAGACATCCGTTCCGAATCATACCATGCCATGCACATTATCGCATCTTCACTTAAAATACTATCAAACACTAGACCCCATGCAGAAGTACATCATTCTTTTTTTTACAGTGAAAAATTACACAGAATGATACAGTGACCCGAATTTAATAAGAAACTAATCTTCAAATATCAATTATAGATAAACTGAACAATAAAAAAAACACTTTGTGTACTGATAATGAATCTCTACAGATAATTTATTTTCTAGAATTCTAACTATAATAGTATTTGATTTGGTACAATCTTGATTTTAATTGAAAAGTGCAAGTAGAATAATATTATGAATGGGAAATTGCAATATTTACTATTATTCAGTAACAAATGAACAATGTACATTAAAAATAGATTTAGTCATGAAATAGAAAAGTAAGGTTAATGTATTCGTATTTAATGTTAAAATCGAAATTACACCTTAATCTATATTAACATACGGTTGCAAATATTCATATTATTTGAGCATTATGTATCTGGCAAGTTATTACGTGTCCCAAGGTCCAAGATAATAAAAGTACATACATATTTTATCGAGTTCTTTTTAATGCGACACAACCGCGCGTATGACACCCGTGTAACGTCAACTGTCTAAAACATGTGAGGATATTTTAAGACGATGTTCGAGTTTATCTGTTACGGAACGCACTTGTTCGGTCCTAGGAACCAATCGGGCCATGGCGTCGTGCCAAGGAGAAAAGACACGACGCCGGAATTCGGCGGCAGTGGGCGCTATACACCCCACCTCGCTTACCCCTTCACCGTAACAAACAAAAATTCGTTACGAACCATTTATACTTCAAACATCGTACTTTGGTCGTTGCAAAAAATAAATTCATTTAATCCTATCTATATCTTTGACACTTCTATTTATGTACGGCATTTATAATTTAGTTTTATTGCTACATTTAATTATGAGTGTGTAAATTTATATCAGGAAATTACAGTGAAGTTACATGCGTTAGTAAAAAAACTAACGATGCACGTAGAGTTAAACATATCTTCATAATGTACTAAATATACCAAAAAAAATTACGCACAAAATATAACAATAATTAAAACATAAAAATTCCCGATTTCGTTGCAACACTCACGTTGTTATACAATCAATTTCAACACGATGAATAAATTTCGAATTTCACAAGACTGGGTTTTGGTCAAAAAGCGAATAAATTCAATAATAAAAAAACAGACTCAAATTTCAATATAATTTCAAGGCCAACTGGTCTGGATTATGAATAAAATTCTCACTGACATTGGCAAGACTGGCTTGTGTCAGACGTGATCAGTCTTGACAGCAAACCCACGTGAAGGTAAATGACCGGATTTATTTTAAATATCAGTTTTTTTTCTATATCTATCTATTGCATCTACATTCACTTTAGATCAATCAATGGTGGTATTGGTGAAGCATAGGTATGAGAAAATAAACGAACAACACACTTAACAAACATGTACATACGAGTTCGTTTACTTTTTATGGCTGTGTGACGGAAGAAGTAGGATAAATCTTTCAGAATGAGAAGCGTAAAAATATCACGGTTGTTGCGTCATACTGTCTGGGCTAACTGAGGTTTTTAAAGCATTTCTCGCGAAGAAAAAGTGTCTTTGTTTATACAATGGTTATACAGTGATGTTTATATATTGCTTCATATAGTTACTTGTCGTAACATTACATGTCATATGATGTATACTTGCTGTATACTCACAATATAAGCTTCTAAAGGGGAAAGAATACCCGCATAAGCACAAAATAATCTTCCTAAACCGGATATAAAATAACAATAACAGAAATGCATACTGTGTCTTTATTTGCAAAAAAATAAACACCGATAAAATAAAATATCATCATAAATTATATATGGTGTGATCATTCCATAGTACAGTTATACAGCCATGAAAAAATAAATTATTATAATTTATTTTGGCAATGTTTCAAAAGAAATTTGTAAACGATGTCCACGACATATTTTTGGGCCAAGTATAGGAACACAAAATTATTAGAAAACAGTTCTAATTCTAGTAGAAGGCCTTGAAATAATGCATGGATTATTTTGGCTCGAAACATTGTTGTTGGTTAATATACACATATTTTTAAACAATTTATCTGCAATTATCATTGACTATATGTACTCCTTCAATAAATAACTGATGTTGATACATTTTTCATTCTGAACAATCATATGAAATAATCATTAATATCTGTTCATTTAAGTATATTAAAATTAATACTTTTCAACTTCTTGGCACGATTTGTTATGCGAAGACAAATCGTTGTCGGTATATTATTTCTGCTGGGACAGATGTCTAGACTTTACGAATTTGAAAAACGTGCCAAAATAGTTCGGCCCTCTATTCTTTTCTCATCACAGTCTAACGCTTAAGCAATGACAACTAATAATATCCACCTACAAAGTATCATTCTAAACATATTTTACCAAAATGTTCTACATATGAAACCTTTATCAAAACCATGAAGAGATATGTAAAAATATTGCATTTTATTTTAAAACTTTGTCCAATTTGTTTGCACTAAGCCATTTTGGTTTATTCTTAAAGGAGACAAGAATAGTTTGGTGTCAGATATGCATACATTAAAAGTTTTCTAGTATAATTGCTTTAGTTGGAAACTTGGTATCATTTAGTTTGTTATAATGCTTGAAAATCTAATTTAACTCATATCTGAAGTATATGCAGTTGTTTCACTGAAACATTATGGAATGTGAGTGAAATACCGAGTAAATCTTAATTTTTAAAACACAGTAAAAATATAAACTGCCTTTGTAAAAAAAAATTATCAACTTTGAATCCTTGTTAAATATTCAGAACATCTTTAAAAAAAAGTTTAACACTGTCAGTGTAAAGTTTCGTGAACTACATCGGGAGTAAACTTTTATTTGGCTCGTAAACTGCTGTATGTATTATGGATGATTCTGTCCATCAGTTAAATTTTATAAACGTATCCAAATAACTGGTGCTGTTCCCGCCTTACTAATTCTATTTAAGTGATTTGCATCACTGAATGCCTTTCCTTAGCTCTCCGTGAATGCTAATCTGTATGTCTAAACTTTACAACAATTAACAGTGCTATTCTAATACTCGTAAAATCAACCTGTCAACACTACAGTGTGCTCTGGGAATGACAATAAAACAAGTAGCACGATGATAGTGAACGAGCGAGCGAGAGAGCGGGAGAGATAATGGAAATAAATGAGCATTGATTCGCGCGGGCATTCCGTAGCGGGGCAAAACAAGATAGCGGCGCATCGTTGTTGGTGATGATGCTGAATTTAGACATACATACGTACGTACGTAGTGCACATACTAGCATAGGTAGAAGAAAACTTCCGGGCAGTTTCAGATCTAAAGATAGCGTTTCGTTGCTTCTAAACCGTATTGTATTTCCTGAATTACGTCGTAGCGACGCCGGCGTCGACCTATGAATCACGGCAACTGTTTATAAACCGACGCCGAGCCGTCCAACGCAATCTTGGATTCTTCAACAGGCTCGATTTAAAGTTTCGTGCCAAATGACGTACGCGTAGCAACTGTCAAATGTCATAGCTTGTAATTTACCGAAACTAAATCCTATATTAATTTCAGAACTCAAACATGGCGTACATACTACTCACTTTCGAGAAATAAATTTAATAACTGACTATTGAAAATTGAAATTATTAACTAAATATCTATACAGCTTAATATATATATTAGACGATATTGTGCTTAAGTACATATAAACTTTAATCACAAGTAAATATGAACAAACTATATTTAACTAGTAGATAATTTAATCATTAGCAAACACCTGACAGTTTACAAGAGATAGTAATATACATATGTATGTAAGTTAAGAAAATCACATACATATACCTATATGTAGTCACGCTTTTCATCGTGAATTTAATTTATAATTAATATTCGATTGTCGATAACATTTTGGTCTACGTACAATTTACGAATGAATGGAGGTGAAGTAACGATTCATTCAATAATTCTACACGCCAAGGCACACGTGTAGCGTGACATACATGTGTGTTTGTCACCAGTGGCGTACGTCAACTTTATTAAAGCGTAGATTAGAAGAAAAAAAACGACAGCGGGGGGTCCACGACAGCTGATCCGTTGCACATGTTACCGAGTGTTTACTATAATCACATGTCACGACTACTTCCCCGGGGGTGTTTGACACAAGTGTTATGTGCTTGTCAAAATAAAACCGCACAATATTCAACTTTATATTCCTCTCAGCGCGTTAAATGAGGTTTTGACGTTTAGACAAAAAATAAATAAATAAAACACCTTCTAATATACAAATATTAACGCATCATAATGTATTATAAATCATTTTAAATGTTTAAAGATTGTCGATGAAATGTTGTTTATATACCGGTGTTGCTGAGTATATAGATAAATTGTTACTGTCTATAACTAGGTAAGTAAACAATATCTAGCCGTGGATTTTTGCAGGTACAGCGTTACAAACAGCTACACGTGGTTCTATCTAGACGCACCTTTATGTACAACAGTAATATTTGTTCGGCCTACTAGGCGCCCATTCCAAAATTCGAGCACAAACATTGTGTATTTTAGAAATGTTTATGATAACCTCACTAAATGTCAGTTTTTGTGTAGAAATGATAAGATAAGAAGCTAGTTCCCTCTTCTTATGGATGTACGATTTATATAAAAATCGTACATATGAATATGGATATATACTTGAGGCTTCAGTTACACTACAAAATTACTATCATCTTGAAAAAATACATGATATATATATAAACTTCATCAAGTTGTAAAATAATTGAAAATTTGTGTATACCAAAGTATAAGTAACGAGAATAAGCATGTCAAAACTTTCTGAACACGCGTAATTCATTTTATTCATATTATACATTTGCAGCTCTATACATGATTAAACCATAATAATAAAGTATATGTATAAGCAATAAATAAACAAATATATAAATATACAACAATAAAATCACAAACATATGAAACTTCACAGTTTCATAAATATGCATATTTTTTTATTTTAATATTCCGCGTTGCTAGGTTTTATTTATGTTTAAATTTATAAAAAGTGGGTATTTAGTTTTGTTGACAAAAAAAAAACATTTTACAAATAAAATACAAGAACAAAAGCTGCTAAACCGATATTTATCTAGCGACGCGCGCACAGAACAATGGAACTGGTAAATATGTATAATACAGCAATTCTGCATATAAATAATGCCTGCCTTCTGACGTCCAGAGTGGACGCTGACCACTGTAGAGGTCAGAGGTCAGCGGTACACGTGACAAGATACCCCCTGCAGTGCGCAATGCTAAGCAGTATTCGGTATATAAAAGACTTTGTTTTCATAGGAGATGGTTCCCACGCGACTGTCACTCAAACGACCTGTAATCTACGTCAACCGTGATTAACACAGAACCGACTCAAGGGGTTTGTTGCGTTTTACAACTGCGTATTGTAAATAACTGTTGAAATTATAATCTTTTGCGTTCTAAATATTTTGAAAAGGTTATATTCAAAAATAAATATTATAGAATAATACAAATAAATAATCAGAAATATTCTTGGCTACCGAATAGAAAACGGAAACGCAACACTAACAAAAAAGAAAACCGGTTAAAATACGGCACTGTTTTAGGGGGATGGGGGTACAGATGACAGCGATTCAAGGTTGTACCCTCTTCCAACGCTGTTCGACTGCGCATGTCCAAGGTCGACCTTACAACGCCGAAAGTTCAAGCAAAGCCAAGCGCCGACCGAAAATGCTTTTTGACAATACAAAGACGCCGTCTTTCTTCTCAAAATATATGTAACCCACACATCCCGCGCAAAATCACGAGAAACAAAAATACTTATCCTTACATAAGTATTTATATGTAAAAATTAAAATGATTGCATTTATAATTAATTACTCTATTTGAATTAAAAATATCGCAATCAACATAGGAAGATATTAAATACATTAATTATGAGAATAGCTTACTTTGTCTCTAAATTGTAAATGTAGCTTGTAAATACAAGTTTGTTGTTAATTTTTTTTTATTGTTTGTAATTAGAATGGCAGTTATTAATGTAAAGATTACATTAACGTAAGAATCTTGCGATGGCCCGTTCATAAAAGGTTGTAAATGAAGTTAGAAAACGGGAAAATGTAGACAAATTAGAAGGAATCGGTTGAATTTGCGCGTATTTTGACAGAGTGTGGAAAGTGACAGTTGAGCATATCATGGCGGCTTCGCGGTTGGCGGTTCCGGCAACAGCAAACTGCGCGCCAAACACGTGCATGTCCAATCAAACTTCAAAGCCCACCATGCCGTATTGTTAAACATCAAAACACAATCGAAAATTTAGAAATAAGATATGTCAGAGTACTTACGTAGTTTTATTTTCATCATTGGTTCTTGTGAGGAGACCAGAATTTCTCCAATAATTTCTGAATCCAGCTCCAGGGTTGCGCCGTTGGTTGTCAATGTCAAAATGACAGCTACACTTGGTAGCGTGTTTAACGCACGATGTAGATTAAAACGGAGGGAAGTGAACGTTTAAAACGCAAAGCTAATGCGAATTAAACGTTTTTCGTAAAATTAAACAAGCGAGATCGCAACTAACTCGGAGTTCAATGTTTGTTGTGTATTCGCTCACAGCGGCGACCACGAGGTGTTATGTTCATAAGATATTTTACACACGTTTACGACACGAAACACAATAAAACTATCACCAAACGATATTTACGTCCTATATATTACATATTACAAATACACCGTAATTAAACACCGTAAACTTTCAAAATATCGCTATGACGCTGAAAATGAAAACAACGCGTGCTGCGAATCTGACAGCGATGACAGGTGAGGCCGCAACAGACGCTAGAACGAACAAAACAGGAACTACTTGTAGCCCTCTGGTGATTTTTTCTCAAAGATCAAATGGCGGTTCATTTAAAAAATACTTTAAAAACTAATAAATTTTTAATTTTGATCCTACACGTAATTCGTCATTATTCATTAGGCAAAATTAATTATTAATTTATGATTTGTAAATATTGTAAACTAAAATATATATCTAAATCTTGAAAAATAATACATCATTCTGGCATACACTACTTTATGAATGTAACGTTGTTCCTATATACATATTTAAAGTGCTTCTCTTCAATAAAACAATAAAACTATAATCACATATTCTTTTGATGTATTTTTCTATTTACAAAACTACAATAATTGTAAAATTTGATGGCTAGTTTGTATTTATTTACAACTGAATTAATAACTGTCGTGTTTCGGTGATTCTGCATACAGTTCTTCCTTTTTTCGTTCTCCAGCCCAGTATTGACGCTGTCTTTCCATTCGCATTGCCTGCAAGTATATTAATAGGTAAACATAAAAATATTTCATACGTGCACAATGTCATTACGTAGAATCTCTTTAGCTGTTTCTCCATGCCAACACATTCTTGAAAATCTCGGATCAAAGCTTCACATTTTTGTATTCCTCTGTCCATACCGTATGCTTCTAAACAATCCATTACTTTCATTTCCATTTCTGCACATCTGCCATAAGATTGGTGGTTAACTAAATTTGCAGTTAGGTCAGTAAATGGAGATCGGACAAATGGCCAGAAGGACATTTTTGCTGAAATAAAATTCAGATTAAACAATTGTATTAGATAATAAAGTATTATGAATAGAGTGTTATACAAAATAAAATTAATAATTTTACTTATATCACTGTACCTTTTTAGTTATTCAACATCTACTGTCAACCTAAAAATTTTACCGTCGACAGTGCTGCCATCTGATCAAAACTAGTTTATTACGTAATAACAGCGGCAAAACTTCGTTAACTTTAATTACGAATTTTATTTCATTATTTATGTATTTAGACAAGGTGACACTATCTTTTAAATTTAATTTCAAACAAATAATACATTTTTTTAGTTTCTAAGTACGATTTATTTGAAAAGTACATACAGTAATTAACATAAACATAACAAATTTTTCAAAACGAATTAATTTGTGAAAAAAGAATAAAATTAAAAAATGATTGACAGAACAGAACAGAAAATCACAGTTTTACATTTAATGAAATGATTGAAATTAGTGTTTCTTCAGTATTGATTTGCAAGATCTGAAGTATCTTTTCGGAATAAGACTTGTGCCTTGCGGAACACCTAACTGAATATATGGCACAAGTCCCTCGTGACCTGGAGTCATATAAATAGAAGGAGGTACAGCCAGTGTACCCATAGACAAACAATTAACAACATCTAGTTCTTTTACATCCGTTGGAGTAAGCAAATATAAACTATCATTTTCAATATCAATTCCTCGAACAATTCCAAACCCGAGACAAGAAAGAGAAGAATGTTTCGCCGGTGTATCTTCTTGTTCTAACTTGCAGAGAGCAACTATGTTGCCGTTTAAAATAGCTGGCATATTTTCTTTTTCATAGTTGACATGATGTAACTTCACGGATGATAGTTTCACACTGAAATAAAATACATGTTATACTTTGACAAACTTACTAATTTTCTGAAGTATACTTACACATAAGGTGGTACACTTGTAATACGAGATTTGCCTTGTAACATTTGACTGAAGTAAGAGAGAATACACATTTCTCGTATCTGTCTAGGTTCACATTCCCATTCACCCTGTACTTTATAGTCAGCCTCCGAATTTAGAACTTGCAACGTGTAATTCAGTTTCAACTTAGGTATATCTACTGGTACGGAAGTCTTATAGTTTCGAACATAATCTACATCTAATATTGTGGGATAATTGCGATTATTATTTTCACTCTGAATCTGAACTAACAGCGTCAGAGAAAATAATTTTATAATGGCAACGATTAGATCAGTGCCGATGGATTTTGTGAAACCCATATAGTTTATTATCCATGGTAAACTCTTGTCCATGTGTTCATCGCAGTAGGCTAAAAGTTGTTTTACACAAGAGAGATATCGACCTAAGCATTGTACAATACTTATATCACCCACAAAGAAACTCCTGCAACAGAACGAAATATTACATCATTACAAGTGCATACTTATGTTTAAAAATTATACATACTTTTCCGGTTTTCTTAGATGTGTGTAGTTTGGTCCAAAAACAGGTTTATCAACAATAGTAACAGATACACAACCACCAACGGTAAATTCGGATTGACCAAGATCCAAATCGATGCAGACTACTTTATCAACAGAATTCAGCATGCTATTTATCATGTATCTTAAAAGTACAGACTTTCCAACACTCTTGCCTCCACAAAGTAAAACTCTGTTCAAGTTTCCATTCGAATTTGATAGTACAGAATTAACAACTGCAGGCCATTCTGTACTTGGCTTATACACTTTCCAAAAATCAACTTGAACTTCAAACAAACAATGCAATTTTGCTTCTAAGTCCAGCAATGGTCTATCAGATTCAATAAACTTTGGATACATTTGCTGCGCTACGTGTTTCTCCAAATATGAAATCATATCATTTTGAATCTCTCTAGTAGCAATTATACAATCATCCTGTTTCATATCTATACACAGTTCTTCTATTTGTTCATCAGTCATGTTGTACTCTTTTAGTAGAGCTGTAAGATTTTTATTTCTCTTGGAGTCTAATGTTTCCATACATAAGAAACAGCTGCCTCTAGGTGAATAAATTTCAAATTCCTTTCCACTGTCATATTCTAAGACGTGACCCAATACTTCAATCGCACCGGACAATACAATTACAGATAATTTGCCATGAAAGTATAATTTTACAGGATGTCTCAGAAGTATAATACAGTAAGTGTTAGATATATGATATTTGACCATTTTTTCGATTTCAATTTTCGGTATTTCAGCTTCCTTTTGTAATTCAGTAGATTCGACTGGAATACTTGATTCTGATTCATCGCTTAACTGAGAGTCATCGATATTACTTGACACATTGTTCTGTTCAACAGTAACAGGTTCTTGTTCCATTTCTTCTACCTCCGGTTCAATAATATCTACTTGTATCTCTTTCTTCTTACTCACATTTTTCTTTTTTATATTCTTATTACGTGTTCTTTGGTTTTTATTCTTTAATTTCACTGACAATTTAGGTTCGATAATTTCGCATGGCTTTTTGCTTATTATAACTGCATCGAATGGATCTTCAGACTCGCTTGAACTTGTTTCAGCGTCATTAGGCTCATCTTCGCAGGAACTATCATTAAATGCTATCCTAGCTAATTGTGCAGCACCACTAACAATGACTTGTTGGCAAGTAACTTCTTCGTTTAAGCGTTCATCATCATCCAATTCACTATCGATGTACTCAAAATATTCAGATAGTTCATCTTCTAACGGTGAGTAGTTTTCTAATACACCAGCTTTCTTAATATTATGCATAATTGTTTTTGCTAACTGTTTATCCGGATCAAACACTTCAGTGTCCGATGAACTACTATTGTTTTCAGTCGTAAAAGATTTTTCTATAATTTTTTCCGAGGATGAATCCAGAGATATGCTAGATTCTGATTCGGGATCTAATAATAAATTCTTTTCTTTCCAATGTATAGCATTCCTTTTATCCGGTTTAATGTCGGAATTGCATGCTGTTACAGTCCATTTGGTGTCGCTGTCGGTACGTTTTCGTTTGGAAATATGACCAGTGGATATGTTAGAAATATCTTCTGATTTAGCAAATGAGTCGTCAGTGAAATTATATTCATCATCACTCTCATAAAACTCTAAAGCTACAGGTGTGCTATTATTTATATTCAACTTTTTCGTATGTTGAGGAAACGGCGTAGATCTGAAAGATTTATCACTGTGTTGTTCAGCACACTTTTCTGACCAAGATACATTTTTCTTCATCGTAGAATTTGCCGAAGTATTCGGTGATCGGGTTGATTTTGGTTCTTGGGCAAACATTTTGTTCAACTTTCTTTTAAATGATTTGGTGATTAGATTTCTACTTGATTCAATATTCAAATGCGAGGAATTAGACGAAGTCATGTTTAAAATTAAATATTGCTTATTACTTTTGTTCACGTGTTATGCGTCGCACGTTTCACAAATACAACATTATACGAAAATCTGCGAAACTTGTAAGGTTAGAAATAATTATCACGCATGTTCTGTAGTGCGTTTTGTGGTATGTACAAAACATCGGTAGTTATATATCCTGCTGGTATTAAATAAATTCCTCCAATATTGTTTAATAAATTATGAAATGTATGTTACTTTTACGTGAAACATATGGCATAGCATAATTTTTATAAAAACAATATATTTTTACTTATATATCACATACACTTAGTAAAACGCACTTTCAGAAATGTCATCTCTTAGTGACATCTACGTTGACAGATACTCTTAATGGCCGGTAAAAATTACGCGCATGCGTAATTGAGTTGATGACATGAATTATATCAACAGCTGACACCCCCAAGATCCAGAGAACATGGTTGTTGTAAGATTTATCTCAAAGTGACATTTAACTTTTTTATTTCTCAAATAAATGTAATGGTATAGTTCAGCTTGAATTGACTTGTTGTAAGTATGCCCAGTACGGTACATTGAGACTCCATTATGTAGTATATGAGACGTGCATTTATTTAACGTAACTACGGTGAAATATTTTTTGCACCAACTTGTAAACAAATAATTAATTTTAGGAGATGAAAAAATGATGCCGATCAAAGATAATCAAGATGTGGCATGTTTTTTCGTTACAAAGCTTTCATGGAAGGGAAAGTAAGTATGAAATATGTTGTAGTCTTATTAAATAAAATTATTAAACATTTCCTCTAGATTTAATTGCTTATTAAGGGGCACGTTAAACGTTATTATTCAGATTTAACTATTTTTACATATACTCTAACCTCTGGCATGTTTATAAAAGATATATATCTTATATTTTTTACCAAACTCATTACATTTTATAGACATAATTTTGCACAAATTTACACAATGCAATGTTCTTAATATAATTGTCTTTGTTTAAAGATACAAACGGATATTTTCCGTGGGAAACTTGGGTATTACAACTTACAACCCAAGTAACCTAGAAGTCACAAATCGATGGGTTTATAGTGACTTCATATCACTACAGATCGTACCGAAAACATCAAATGAATTCTCTATTACAATGAAAAAGGATCGGAAAGTTGATACTATGAAATTTGCTTCTGAACATAGAGCACAACTGATCACGGAGGCTTTGAAATACAGGTTTCAGTTTGCAGAGAAACCGAAAGAGATTCTTGTAAGATTAATTTTTCAATAATATTTGTATTATTAAATTCAGACTATAATTACTGTCATTTTATAAATATTATTTTTGTTATCACATAGATTCTACCTGAATTATTTATATTATAAATAATGTCATCAAATTTGTATACTTTAAAATGCTTAGCTGGTAAATATTACATTATTTAATTACTTATCTCTATATGATAGCGTGAAATTTTGCATCATGATTCATTGTGTTGTCAAAAAATGCGTACGTTGTCAAATTTTATCTTGAGATTCACACATATGTTTTATATTCGATATTATTGAATGTTTTTCTTAGAACAGTTCGTTAATATATGTCATGTTATTTTATTCAGAGGTATCATGCTTACAAACATCATTGGTCAGATACTCGACTACCGGTTTTACTCGAAATTACACCGTATTCATTAGATCAATTAGATCCAACTACCAGTCGGGTGCTGGCGAGTTACTTCTTCAAGGACTTTGAAGGACTGGCCATGGTCTCGGATTACCCAGGGGGATTTGTTGTTGTCTGTGGTGGTTTTGGTAGATTGCATTTGTTCCAAGCTACCAATGTAAATGATATTAAACAAAAATTACTAGATACCGCTCAAAATAGTCTCGGTATCACTCTGAAAGTATTAAAAGATCCTATAACCTTGGCAGATTTCCAATGTGAAAGATTAGGGAAATTTAGGTAACTTCAATGAGAATACATGATTGTTTCAATTATTCGATTAATGGGTTTTATTATTTTCTAGTGATGATGAACATATAACTTCAGTGTCAGAATTTTCTGTACAAAAAGTACGTTGTACACGACATACTGAACCGCAGCGTAGAACATTGTGTCTGAGTGAAACGTGCTTACTAGAGAGAGACCCGCAAACATACAACATATGTACTTTACGGCCCTTGGGTCATATATTCGCGCTAATGCGTGACAATGACAATCCACAACTGTTTAGTATTGAATATTTCAATGGACAGGTCCGGACTTATATATCTACGGACAGGTAACGTAAATGTATACTATTTAGTCACGGTTATAATTTATATTATTGTCAGTTCACTGGAGCATTAAAAATCATATCGTCCTTCAGTTAATCATAGTTAATTCCTATTTCCGCTAACAGGTATCTATTTTAGTCGTTTGCTTCATGATATTAAATTATTTTCATTCAATAAATACGTTTGTAAAAAAAATCTATAACGGTATTTTATATGGTATCATTACACGTTAATGTTTTCTTATTTTATGTGTATGCGTCATAAAAACCTGTATAAGTTTAATAATTTTTTTAAAAGTAAAATATTTTGGAAGTATATCGGTAAATTATAAATTTCTGTTATATATTTAGATATTATTAAACAGACTGATTTATTTGCAGAGATTCTCTGCTTGCCTCTTTGCTGGATGGAGTCCGTGCATCAGGTAACAGAGATGTACATATTTCAATGTGTCCAGTACGTAGAGGCTATCGGTTTGGACCGCTTCATCTACCCGTTGAAGAGGAGGCTGAGAGTTTATGTGTGAAATTTCTATTTCATCCACCACCTAGACACAGTTTCTCAGAAATGGTTCATCGATTTAATGCCAATGTGCCTTACAGTGGATTATTATATTCCGTTACCCAGGATGTAAGTATACTGTTTATTTCATTGTGTATTTTGTCTGTTGATGAAAAAATAGAGGTGAGAGGGAACAGTGTACTGTGCTGCTATCAATCAAACGTTGTTTACATTATATCATATTACATCCACTTTCCGTAAATCAGGCCTGTGCTTGTAGTGACATGTATTGGCATGTTAATAAGAGGAACACTTGTTCAAACACGAATAACCAACTTATAAATCTAGTAGTGTATTATATATACTTTACCTTAAGTAATGGATAATATATGTTTTATAAAAAATATTATATTTTCTTCGTTTACTGCGTGGTATCTCATATTTTTTCAATAAAAATATATATTTCTTTACTTTGTATAAACCACATTTAAATATGTTTTATACTTTACCTTAAGTAATTCATAATATATGTTTTATATGATCCGAATTAGTAAACACTTTTATTTGCAGGGTCTGTTTTCGGAGAACAAGGATAAATTAATAACTGGTGCTTTACAATCACTCGTCCAGAAGGAAGGTGATCAAACAGTAATAAATTGTGTGGAACTGGAAGCTCAGTTTCAAGCGTTACGTAGACTTGTAGCTAGTAAAGTTGGTTTTGCAGCATTCACTTCATTGGCCGGGTAAACTAACTCTGTGTGTTTGAACGTGGAACATGATTATTATTGTATACGTTTACTGCTCAGGTTCCGTGAGGCCGTAGGGAATAAAGTTGTAACTGCATTACGTCGGAATGATTACGGTGTTACACATGCCGCTATTGATATGATATGTGCCCTCATGCATCCGATGCACGATGAGTATGATCTGCGACAAGAGCAACTGAACAAGTCATCTTTACTACAAACAAAACCGTTCCTTGAAAGTTTACTAAGCATGTGGGTTGTACATGTGGTAAGTGTTGTACAAAATTATGAAATTCTCTATTGCATAATTGTGTTAATTTTGTAGTCTCACGGCACTGGAGCATTAATTGTATCTGCAATGTTGGATTTCTTAACATTTGCTCTATGCGTACCGTACAGTGAGACAACGGATGGAAAACATTTTGATATTCTCTTAGAAATGGTTGCGAGCAGAGGAAGATCTGTATTTCGATTGTTTCAAGTAAGCATTGAATTATATAAAGCTAGTTCTGTTGATACTAACTTGTATTGTAGCATCCGTCAATGGCGATAGTGAAGGGAGCTGGTTTAGTTATGCGTGCGCTAATAGAAGAAGGTGATGCAGAAGTTGCAGCTCGCATGCAGAATCTAGCACTGGCAGAAGGAGCTCTGCCCCGTCATTTATTAGCTGCACTGTACACTGTTGGCTCTGATGGTCGCTTGTTGACACATAGACAACTATCCAGACATCTAGTGGGACTTTGGATCAGTGGAAATCCAGTCGCAATGGGCTTGTTAAAAAGAATAATGGTAAATTAGCATTTCATACGTAAGTGTATATAACATATGGTATACATTTCTCTGTACTGTATTTATAGCCTACTGGACTACTAAACTATCTCGATTCATTGGATACAGTTCCACCAGAAGCCCTCGAGCAAGAGTTAATTAACAATCGTGATAATTTAAAAATGGCCCAAGAACATGCGAACCAGTTTAAACGAAACCAAAACTGGATTGTTGTTGAACGTCAATTGCGTAATCTGCACAAACGTATTGAACATTACACAGATTTTGCAATGCAACATTGGGGCGCACAAATGGGCATTGTAATCGAACGAAAAGAGAAAATGAAAGAACGTCCAATTGTGTTGAGAAAACGAAGGGAAAGAATCAAGGCAGAGGCAAATTGGAAATTATTTTACTATAAATTTAACTTGGATCATGCGTTACCTAATCTGATATGGAATCATAATGTAAGAACTATTATGAATCATCTCTAATTGTATGTACATAATAATATTTATATTTGTAGACAAGAGAAGAATTACGATGTGCTTTAGAGAATGAAATACGCATGTTCAATTCGGACAGAGAGTTGGCTGGTTCAGCACTAGTATCTTGGAATCATAAAGAATTCGAGTTACATTATCAAAGTTTAGCTGATGAAGTACGAATAGGTGATTACTATTTACGTCTGTTGTTAGAAACAGATGATAACGATGATTCGCCAATAAGACGGTCTTATGAATTCTTCAATGATTTGTATCACCGATTCTTGCTTACGAATAAAGTTGAAATGAAATGTATGTGTTTGCAAGCAATGACTATTGTGTATGGAAGGTACTTTGAGGATATTGGACCATTTAGCGATACCAAGTATATACTTGGTATGCTTGAAAGGGTGAGTTAACATGAATTACTATATAATTTACATATAACTTCATACGACCTAGTAGGTAAAAAGTTGATTATAATTTGTGTATTTGTTACATGTTTCTAGTGCACTGATAGAATGGAACGTGATAGATTAGTGATGTTTATTAATAAACTCATCTTGCATGAGAAGAATGTAAAAGATGTGCTGGAAGTGAATGGAGTTCGTATACTGGTGGATTTGCTAACACTAGCACATTTGCATACAGCACGTGCTGTAATTCCTACACAAACCAATGTTATTGAAGCAGGACCAAACATGCAGATTGTACAGGAGAAAGAATGGTATTATAATAGTGAAGAAACTGGACGACAAGGCCCGCTAAGTTTCCAAGAGGTAAGCACAGTTAGAACAATAAAATTTCATTTGATAAAATGATAAATTATCTATTTATGTAGATGAAAGAATTATATACAAAAGGCAAAATTAACCCCCGTACTAAATGTTGGGCAATGGGATTGGATGGCTGGCGTACTGTTGTACAAATTCCTCAACTAAAATGGTGCCTACTTGCTAAAGGTACGCCAGTTCTAAACGAGAGTGAACTTGCCACTTTAATTCTAAACATTTTAATCAAAATGTGTGAATATTATCCTAGCAGGTAAATGACTTGATAACAATAAAAAACTTACACATTCATGGATTCAATATTTTATTTATAGAGATAATGATAATGCAATAATAAGACCACTTCCTCGAGTAAAAAGAATGCTTTCTGATTCTCTGTGTTTACCACATATTGTCCAGTTATTATTAACCTTTGATCCAGTGCTTGTGGAAAAAGTAGCATTAGTACTGTGTGAGGTTATGAGAGACAATCCCGAGATTTCAAAAGTCTACCTTACCGGTGTCTTCTATTTCATATTGATGTACACAGGTAGTAATGTACATCCTATTGCGAAATTCTTACAGTTAACGCACATGAAACAAGCGTTCAGAGCGGATGAAGTAAGTAACTGAAATAAATTGTATGAAGCAAGTAAACTAGAATTATACTTTGTTGTAGAATGCAACATCTGATATAATGCAGAGAAGTATATTAGGACAATTATTACCGGAAGCTATGGTGAATTATTTAGAAAATCATGGTGCAGAAAAGTTTGCCCAAACATTTTTAGGAGAATTTGATACACCTGAAGCAATTTGGAACGCTGAAATGAGGTACGTATAGTGAAAATAAATTTTTCTTCTTGTGTTGTTTCATATTATTTGTTTCGGTTATAGGCGAATGTTAATTGAAAAAGTAGCAGCACATATTGCAGACTTTACACCTCGATTAAGAAGTCATACTATGGCCCGGTATCAGTATATTGCTATACCAGCAGTCAGATATCCCCAGCTTGAAAAAGAATTGTTCTGTAATATATTCTATCTGAAACATCTGTGTGACACAACCAAATTCCCTAACTGGCCAATACCAGATCCGGTAAATATAATCTACTCTACATTTCACTGCACACTATTTGTAATTCTACATCCTATATTAAATTATCAATATTCTTTACCTAGGTACGATTGTTAAAAGATGTTTTGGATGCTTGGCGAAAAGAAGTCGAGAAGAAACCACCAATAATGACAGTAGAAGAGGCGTATCGTAATTTAGGTTTAAACGGAACACAACATGAAGAACCAACAGTGAGAAAAGCATACTATAAACTAGCACAACAATTTCATCCTGATAAAAATCCCGAAGGAAGAGTAAGTTTATTATTTACTGTACACATTCAAACATTTTCTACATTTTGTGTGTGATTTATGTTAGGATCGGTTTGAACAAGTGAATCAAGCTTATGAATTCTTATGCAGTCGTAGTGTTTGGAATACGGATGGTCCTAATCCAAATAATATTGTTCTAGTGTTAAGAACACAAAGTATATTGTTCCATCGTTATGCAGAAGGTAAACTATTAGTTAATAAACATGTACATATAAGTATATTGTTTAATTTGTGTGTGTGTGTAGAACTGCAGCCTTACAAATATGCTGGTTATCCTCAGCTTATTAAAACGATTACACTGGAAACAGCTGATGAACAACTATTCTCTAAATCAGCACCATTGCTCTCGGCTGCTAGTGAACTAGCGTATCATACTGTTCATTGCTCAGCGCTCAATGCAGAAGAATTGAGACGTGAAAAAGGTTTAGAAGTAAGCTATTATACAATTAAAATACATTATGAAGCAAATGTAATGTATTGTTTTTCATTTAGGTATTGCTTGATGCATATTCACGTTGTGTATCTGTTCTGAATAATTCGGCAAAACCAACAGAAATCAGTGTACAAGTTTGTCAACACATAACGAGATGTTACAGTGTTGCTGCACAATTTCCGTCTTGTCGTGATCGTATAGTTGAATTACCTCAACTCGTCAAAGATCTATGCCGTATTCTGTATTTTAAGGTAAGTATGTTATTGAACTTTGCAGAGAATGAAAAAGTATATTGTATTTTGTATTTGTAGCATTTAACAAAGTTATGCGCAGTGGCTACGGAATGTGTGAGTGCATTGGCGAAGGATCCAGCATTGCAAATGCAACTGTTACAATCAGGTGCCCTCTGGCATTTGTTACTGTACATGTTCCAATACGATTATACACTGGATGAAGGCGGCGTGGAGAGATCAGAGGACGCAAACCAACAAGAAGTTAGCAATCAGTTAGCTAAACTAGCTGTCCGAGCTTGTGCTAGACTCGGTGGATACCTAACTGGTGATTTACAAACTCCCCATAACCCGGTTACTGAAGAAGCATTGAACAGACTACTGACAGCATACGTTGCCAAGCAACTCAGCAAGGATAAACCAGAAGAGGTAAATCTTGTAAAACAATGTTGTGTCATTCAAATGATTCTAATCATATCTGTGTACAGTTGTTAAAGATACTGAACAGTAACTGTGAAACACCGTATCTAATATGGGACAATGGAACCAGGGCTGAATTAATAGACTTTCTGGAAACACAACGGCAAGCTAGACAAGACGAAGATGCAGATCTTGCGTATGGAGCAGATTTTATATTCTCAGCACATACAGGAGAATTACGTATTGGTGGTATATTCATTCGTATCTATAATGAACAACCAACATTCCCAATTGACGTACGTTATTCTATTTGTCTTAAAAATAATCTCAACTATTTATTTGATATGTATTTTTAGAATGCAAAAGGATTCACTATTGATTTATTAGAATTTCTGTCACAAAATTATGAACAATTACGTTCACTACAGAACATTGCATACTCTGTTACAATAGAAGATATACTGAAACATTCTGTTATGGCATTGCAAGCTTTGTATAATATTATCAAGAATAATGTGGGCGTGGAAATACAGTGTATTGGACATTTCCCGTTAATATTCGGTTTGTTGTCCGTACCGAATAAGTTGATACAAAAGGGGGCGTTGGATGTAGTATCGGCTGTGACGAGAAATCATGAATGTGTTAACGATATTGCTGCTTGTGAAGTGCTCGGTCATTTGTTGTTGGTGCTTTATACTTTAACGGAACAACAGTTACAAACTTTAGAAACGTTGTATGCACTTATGTCAACTACTAAGATTGTAAAGGAATCTTTATCTAAAGGTACGACTAGCGATAAGTGGTGATGACAGAAGTTGTACATATTTGGTTATAATTGGAATGATGTTATACGTAGGTGCTGTAATATACTTATTGGACCTGTTCTGTAATTCTAACTCGCCACAAGTCCGTGAATCTTGTGCTGAATTATTAGCACGAATGGGTTCAGATAAACTGATTGGTCCCAAGATCCGACTAGTTCTTGGCCGGTTCTTACCTGCAGTATTCGCCGATGCAATGCGTGACAGTCCACAAGCGTGTGTACACATGTTTGAATCAACACACGAACATCCAGAACTAATATGGAATCAAGAAGTCAAAGATAGAGTGTGTGCAGCCGTAGCGCAGATGAGAAAAGAGTAAGCTACCTTTATACTAAACGTATTTTATCAATTATATATATTTAATAACTATTGTTTTAGACATCAAATGGCACAATCACAAAATCCAGGTGTTGCTTGGCGTATTCCGGAAAATAATGGAATAGGCAACATTGCCGATCCATCTGAGGTGATTGTAGGTGGTGTTTATTTGCGATTATTTATTGCAAATCCAGGATGGACATTGCGTAGACCAAAAGAATTCTTATCGGAGTTAATGGAGACTTGTCTGACTCTGATGTCTCGAGATAAACCAAATGTAACATCAGTGAATATATTTGATTGAATTTTAGTTGTAACTAACTGGTATTTTACAGGAAGAACGATTGGAAATGTGTGCAAACTCTCTGTGTGCTCTTTTGCAAGCGCAACCAGCTCTGACCGATTTAATACCAGCATTAGGACATATTCCACGGTTATGTAAACAAATGGGTTCCCATACTGATCATAACATTGTACCGAAAGCTGCTATACTTGTGCTACACCAACTAGCTTTGAGTGAAGTAAGACATTAGAAAATATTTCTTCACTACTACTTCTTACAAATGTATGATAATAATTTGCAGGTGTGTGTAGCTGCTATTTCACAGACAGACTGCATGCATCCATTGAAGCAAGCCATGCAAGTGCGCAGAGATATGGTGGGCGTGGCTTGTGAAGCATTGAACAGACTGTTCTCAACAAGTCAAGAGCAGTTAGTGAAACAAGCACTAGATGCTGATCTAGTGTCGTATCTGTTGAAGTTGTTAGAAGGACGATTAGATCTACTTGACAATCCGGCAATGACTAAGGCACAAATAGTGAAAGCACTGAAATCAATGACAAGAAGTTTACTGTATGGTGATAAAGTCAGTGCTATTCTAGAGAAAAGTACCGTGTGGGCCGATTACAGGGACCAGAAACATGATCTTTTCATATCTAGCACACCAATCGCTGGCTACTTGACTGGTAAGACTATATATATTTAGACTGACTGCAGTTGTTGTGCTTATAAAACAATGTCCATGATTTAAATTTCATCACATATTTCTCTATGTATGATATACAGCAGGTACACCGACGGTGGCTGGCTACCTAACACAAGGTACAACTACAACAGTTACTACTGCCCCGCCCCCCGTGGACCGAGAGGACCCCCTGATGCGACCAGACATGCTCTGACACAAGCAACTGCAGCTGGTCCAGAAGAACACGGTACGTCCTGTTGTCATATAGAAGCTGATGCATAACATTCCTCTCTCTCTCTCTAACACAAGAGCTGTGCTACTATCATAAGTAAACGTTTATATATTATTTATCGTAAAACTTGTAATAAGTCAATTTTATATTGTATCTAAGCCGTACTTGCTTGCGTTTATTTACATATTACTTGTGTTTATTATTAGTAATAATAATTACTGTTTGCTAGTGTTTTATGTCATATTTGGTACACTCGCGTGTGTGAGTTTCTTTGAATTCGGGTGCATTTTCTCTAATACGTACTATTTTTAGAATGTACAATCAATCAATTTAGTTCCTCTATGTAACAAAATAGGATTTTGAAACGTGGCGTCGATTCCGTCTGGTATAACTAGCGACATGAAGTCAGCTGTATTGTATCAGTAACATATACTATTGTCTACAGCAACAGATACCTCAAGGTCACAATTCATTTCTCTCAAATGTTGACAGTAAAATGAAATTCTTTGTATTATAACTTTGCTTATTGTTATTTTATCTATTGTTTATATAATACTGATGTAATATTGCTGATTTCTGTCGTGTGTAATGTTCATGATTTACGTTTTAATTGATGCCAAATTTTTGAGTCGCAATGAAATCACAGATGTGTAAACTGAGCAATGATAGAAAAGAAAAACTGTGATCAAGTTATGTCGTCAGTAGTAAATCGCCTACAAAATCCATGTGATAAATAGTGACATCTTGTTGTCAATAAAACAGTGAACGTCGGATTTGTCTGTGTAACTCGATTGGCCCGTTGTTAAACTGTACTTATGTAAATAACAAGATGTTAGAACATCTTTTTATATGAATCTATTTACTTGTAAGTATAATGCACATCTGTAGTATATTAGTTGATAAAATCAATATACATAACAAACATACATACATATTATTATTAAGTGTTACATATATATGTAAACAAAAATACCCATTTATCATATTATTTTCTTTATTTATATGCAATAATAATTATAATAAATGTATTTACATATTAACACGTTGTTTGCGTGCAGTCTTCTTTTTATTCGGTCCCTTCTCTTCTATACAGACAAATTGCGCAAACATTCTAGTGTTCAACAATCTTTCATATTTGGTATTCACAGTCTACCCTGTATCGTCAAGTGTAAAATTCTTAAACCTATTACAAAAATATTTTACTCCTTGTCAAATGTATTTCAACATTAACACAAGTTACATAACCTTCTATATGTATACATGGATTATGTATGGGCTTCGTGTATGATGATTTGAGGGAATTACATACATATTTTTACTTATAAACAATTTAAACATCACAGAATACATTTCATCGAACAGTACTAGTCAGAAATATTGTACAGGTTATGTACATAAAATAGGAATGTCTATATAACATTATAGAAAATTCCAGACAAGCACTGTAATTAAAAACGTTATAAAACAATGTCACATTCAGATCCATACGAACATATATCACAAAGGTCAGGTAATATAAATTTAATATAATGCCTTGTAGTTTAAAATCTGTTACAAATATATGTATAAATCACATCGAATATCAATTTGATATCGGTAATTGTACATAACGACATGAACACTTTTAAACCCTGTGGTGACATTTATAATTTATATAAAAATTAATTCTTCTAAATTCGTACCTTTATAAAACTTAACGTGAATTAGAAATCACATAGTGTTTTGGTTGTCACACGTAACACTCATATAAATAATTTATTATTTTATAATCATGGATACATCTGTGGTGGCGGATGTATTTTTAGCATTGTGTAACAGAATTGGATGAACGTATCTTTCGGTACTAACATTATCCGGGTTTTTACATTTAGTTTTTCTGCAAATAAATATTTGAAACATATATAATAACACTCTGTATTCGTAACCACAATGTCGTTATTCAACTTACAGTGTGATTGATGGAGAATCATGTAATGTCATACGAAATGAAGCGAATTCGGTAGATGAGACTAAATCCAGATTTAGATATTGAGACATGGTCATACTTTCTAGGAGACTGTCTAGAGATTTTCTTAATTCCATAAATGTTGGTCTTTCTTTTGGTCGCGCTTTCCAACAAGACAGCATAACTTTATACCTAAAATACATTCATTATTGTATGTACATGCATATAATGTTTCACAAGTCAATTAGGTAACCAGGCTTGTGTGGATTAAAACATATTATAGACTAAATAGTCAATTAATTCTATACAAACCAGTAGTAACCTGCATTATTTGCCGTACTAGTTGAAACAGATAATCAAATTTTTGTATTATGTAATATAACTAGTTTAATGGGTATATTATCAAACTCGATGGTTTAGTGTATATATAGTGTATGTTCGTTGTACAGTATTGTAATGTAATTGTACAGTGTTTAGTCGTGTTAATATTGCGTGCCGGTAAACTGGAAATTGTATTTATACATGTAGTGTTATAATGATGTATTCATACAGTGCGAGTTTATTAATTTAGAGAGAAACCAGATTAATTTACAGTGAATGTGTTTAATGTGATGTGTTTTAACTTAATCAAATGTGACTGTGAACATGTAATATTAATTTTAAAGTACTTCGTCGCATATACAGTGTTGTTCAATAATGACAAGCCGTACTACTACATAAAAATAAATGCAGATTTATGGTGAGTAAAAATGAGTAAACATATTAATATTATGTACGGTACTTGTAATTGATTGTATTTAATTTTAATATGCCCTGTAATTTAGTATTATGACTGACGGTAAAACAATCTATATTACATTAATATGTACGTACAATTCTGGTCCACAGTTGGTGGGACATTCCATCCTGTATCCAGACTTTAGTGACTTTAATAATGCATTAGTTGGTACACTGGGATATGGATTACCACCTAACGTAACAATTTCCCACAACAGAATTCCAAATGACCAACTGTAAGAAAATCTATTCCGTTAAAATCACTCTAATTTATGCAAAGCATACATTTCAAGTACTTACACGTCACTCTGTGTTGTATATATTTGATGTGTTAATGATTCTAAGGCCATCCATCGTATCGGTAATTTACCGTTATCGGTTTTTCGATACATATTATCCCTATAAACGTCCCGACTTAGGCCGAAGTCGGCGATTTTCACACTTTTATCAGCACATACCAAGACATTTCGAGCCGCCAAGTCCCGGTGTAAAACTTTCAAGTTTGTCAAGTATTCCTACACAAAAACAAAACTTTAGTTCCAGTCACGGTTCATATTAAATACACTTCTGCCAAAGTAAGACGTTATTCAAGATTGAAAGTAATTAAACACAGAACCACAATACAAACATTGCTAAAAGTTTGATAAGTACTCCACAAAACAAAATTAAGTTTCATCCTTCATTTAGTAGTAAGAAGTTATAAAAACTGAAAAGAATTAAACCTACGAGTCACAATACAAAAATTGTTAAATGAAAAAAACATTCTCCAAGATACGATTGATTTTCCGAAAAAGAACAGAGGTCAACATATCCCACTGTCATCCCCCTACACCCATATCTGTATATATCGTATTATATCCATGGTAACGAATCTATTCAATTTGATAAATATGGCGTAGGTATAAAAATACATGATTTTTAAAATATTGGACGCCATCTTTAGAATTCATATGTAGATTCGTTACCATGGTTATGATAAGCTGTACTATAAGAAAATAAATTGTTGAAAATGACATCAAGGGCACTGATACAAATTCATATATGTACATATGTTTTGGATGGAATATTGATATTTCTTATATTGTGTACGATCTGTTCGCTATATTTATATATACTTTATCAATAAACTTTGATAATATATCAATATTTATTGCTTGAAATGAAGTCAATTACTGAAATATTTTGGTATTATAATACTGTCTATGCCCGTATTTATTTGTATAAGTATATTTTTTAATGCTAAATATACTGATTTAATTTGTTGATAATGTAACTTTATATTTTCTTATTTTTATTATTATTTTATTAAATATATATATAGAGACACATTTTAAATTGTGTTAAAGTTACAGCAAATATCAATTACTCGTATCTCATGTCTGTGCGCGGTACTCCACAATTTAATTTGACCACGAAACACATTTAAATTGAAATTTAATTAGCTTTGAAAGCAGTATAGAACTATTCTGTAAATTGCATCACACACAGCGAACGGATTTGTAATTGATCTGCTTTAAAATGTACACGTACAACATTATAATTGTGGCACTTACCATTCCTATGGCAATCTGTCTAGCAAAAGACAACAAGTCACTCGGTTGTAAATTGGATTGATTTGTAGCGCTGATTTCCAGATCATATAATTTGTTAATAATCAGATTATGCACCCCGACGCTGTTGACTGGCGTTACTAGATCGGCGTACTGTATTTTTGTGTCTGGCTGTGACGTCATCCGTTCCCATGCACCACGAAGGTAATTCTGCAGGTCACCCAACGCGCAGTATTCAACAACAAGCATCATGCCACATCCCGCCTGTGGTCGGGTACAACAACCCAATATAGACACTAAATGCGGATGGCATCCCACCGTTTTCATTATATCAATTTCATGCAAAAAATGTCTTGTCTGTTCGGCAGTGGGGGTGTCTGGAAGTGAAAGTCATCAAATCAAAATATGAAGAGAAAAAATCTATTACTAAATTAGAATTCTCTCAGAGAAAATGTTCATATATTACCTTTAAGCATTTTTACGGCTACTTCTGTACTTGCATTTGTATTTTCATTACGTAACCACGCACGACGAACTAGCCCAAATGCCCCCTCACCTAATACACTTTGCAATACCAATCTATCGGGCCGTAATTCCCATTTATCAGGAACTAATAATGGGTCATCTAATACCAAAGCCGCATCACTTGTAATACAATCAATATTCTTTGGTGCTTTATCTTCTAAATCCTGAAATTTGTTTCGAGTTTTCTTTATTATTGTTCGCTTTCGCCTACGTATCCATTTCAAAAAGATTGTTGAATGAACATAAAAGTTATATAAAACTTAATGAAACGTTCATGGATAAAATGTATGTTAGTTAATTTCTTTACAATATAATATCAGACCAAACGCTGCGCCATTGTATTATTTCAACCTATTTGTAACAAATCTCTAAATATTATATACGGCTTAATACATTTGAAAATATTTCAATTCGTCTTCTAACTGTATTGTTGATAAAAATAATTTGAAACTCTGGACTAGAAGTACGCAGTATCAATACTTTATCATTTAATACACGATATAATGGAAAATATAATACAGAAAAGTTTATAAAGTTCTTATTAATGAGCATAAAATACTTCAGTCAACTGAGAAAATAGTCTTCGTATTTTTCATTAGTTTTACATGGCTTCTAACTTTATGTTCGTGATATTATTATTTGTACAAAGCTCATTTATTTGTTGTAAGTATTCTTGTCTCGTTACCATTGCATTCTGTATCGAGAAGCGAAATTAAATTATCATTCGCAAAGACGAAGGAACATTAAAATGAAAATTGTCAACTTACCTCAAAGTATTTGCACCGTCGCTCATAACGTTTTCTTTTTGCACGTCGATGGAATATACAGAATCCGGTGGCTAATACCGTTAGTATAGCAACTGTAGTAAAGCTGACAAATGTCACCACCCACCATAACTGTTTTGATTCGGTTGGTAATCGTGTATGTGTTATTTGTCGTTGTAACGCTGCCGTTTCACTGTTTCCAGCAGCAGAATAGGCTGTTAGATATACGTTATAAAAGAGTCCTACAGCTACAGTCTGAAATACCGCTTCCGTTTGATTCTGTAATGAAATGGGTATGTTAGCCACATTTATAATATACGTCCTTTGACAGTAACAAATTTATACATACGAGTAGTACGTATATGTTTAATTAACCGAAACTCTGGCGTGTGAATATTGCATGTTGCAATATGAAATACTTACGCCTGAAATGGTCAAATTATTCGTTTTGCTTGCAATCAGGAAAATTTCATAGTAATCCGGGATATATCTGGGCAAACTCCACGTTACAGTTACATTGTAGTATGCTGTGAACATCTCATCTTTTGGCATAACATTTACTAGTGTTTCATCTGACGTTAGATTAACAGGCTTTTCCGGTGCTACAGTGGAATAAGGGCACATGATAAATTATTGATTAGAGTCAGTAACATTAACCTATATATGTATGTACTGTAGTAAGTTACTAACAAATTACATGTAGGGAATCTAGGTTGCCATGGTAACCACTTTGAAACTGAAAGTGAAGTTTTATTTTCGTTATTAAAGGGCTGAAACTTTACATAAAGGCGCAATAATTTTGAAAATTGATCTTTAACTAACTTTGACTAAATAAAATTACCGCTGTCTTAACAATTATAAATCGGATCGTGAAACTGATGTTTTATGAAATTCATAAGTGCATTAATAAAGTTTTCTTTGCATTTTAACATGTAACAAAAGTAACGTCATATTTACATTGCTTCAGAAATCATTTAAAATCAGAGTACTTTATCCACAATCGTCGTTTTCCCAAAAAAAGGCACGTTCTCATGCAATGAAAAAAAAAATGAGTTGCCAGTCTGATGGAAAACAAATATTTATTGAAAGGTTCTTGAAAAATAATGTTAGTTTAGTAATAGTAATATAATATTTAACTTGCTAATGTAGTATCGTCTAAGATAATAGAAACAATACACTTACGACATTTATTGAGATCTGCATATGCTTCTAAACAAGTTGGTGTACTAAAGTTGTACCATGTTTTCGTACTCTCACGTTCCCAATTACCACTTTTCGTCATCACGGCTACATGGTAATAGTTATCGAATTCTAATTGGTCAATTCGAATATCAAAGTTTTCCGTTATCGTTCTGTATTCCATTTGTCTGAAATCGGCTATACGGGTATCTTTATTGTTGTTGAATACTACTAAATCGTAGAAACATACTAGATCGCCTAGAAATAGATAAAATTATAATTAACACTACAAAGAAATTCGTTCTAGAACCGTAGTTCTTCAAAAACGTAAGACCGGTATATCAAATTTACACTTAGAAGTCATAGACATTTCAGTCATGACCTTTTTTTTAAATATTTATGAAGTTTTAAAATCAATCGCAATATTTCAATACATTTTTCTGCTAAGCAAATGACCTGTAAATTCATGCATGTATCTAAGTACGTTTGTCTGTCTGTGAATCGATTAATAAATTTAGAAACGTCATGCAACGATTAGCATATATAATATTTATGTCCAGTTATTTTTAAACATTACGTCCACAGATTCCAAACTGTTTCCTTTTCCTGCTCAGTACCTCAAATTTCAAATATTCTGAATAGAAAATGTCAAAGCAGTATATCAGTAATTATATTCTTTTATTAAAAAAACATTGAACTAAATACTCATTCTCGGTTCTTGATTGACGCACACACAAATTTTGGTTTTGATTTTAATTATCAAAGGTGAAATAAAATAACAATGAGCATTTTGGCTTAATATACATGAAGAAAATTAAAATCGTTGTGTATTAAAGTGTACTAATTTGTCTTACTTTCATTTGGAATCCACTGTATGACAGCTTCGTAATAATAATTTCTGAGCACCATTTCCTTCAGGGAAATATCTGTAACTGGAAGTGGTTCGAAATCTGCTTGAAGCGTGCTCAGCCAAGCGGAAGTCCTTGGTCCCAGAACATCCTTTTCGTTTCGGATTCCCCACACACGTATTTGGTATTTACTGTCAGATGCTAGGTTTCCGAACGTAAAATTGCTACGGGCAACCTATGTATGTTTTAGCATTTATAAGACTCACAATATGCGAGATAACAGGGTAATTTGTACAGCATTCAGTATAACGTGCATGTCATGCGGGTAACAAACTTATTGTTACTAAATAACAAAATAGTCATAGTTCAATTTTGATTGTTAAATTATTTTGTTGGTCTGTATCTTATATTATTACATTGCTTTGAAACAGTTTTTATTGAGCATTATATTTGAAACTGACTGTTTATTTGATATGTCCCAGTACTTGTACATACCACAGTGACAGGAGTCCATTCAGTGTGTCTTTTGCGAATTTCTAAAAGATACACAAGGCCTGTATCCCACGGTTTCCATCTGACAAAGAGATCATATTCGGTGCGACAGTGCAATTCAGGTTCCGACAGTTTTAAATCTGTTTGAAGAACTTTTCTATCTGTGAAACGAAATATGAAAACATATAATTACCGGTATTACAATAGGAAAACATTTTGCCGCTTGCAAACATATGAAATTGAAAAAAAAATTCAACAAGAGACCTGTGAAGTCAGTCGAAAAAATTGTTTGCTGTGGTGGAAACGTAAACATGTACTGCTTTTACGTTGTTTGTATGTTAAATATTTCAGTTTCATTACGTTATATATGTTACGAAATACTTATATTTTAATAAAACATTTGCAAAAAATATTAAACATTTTCATATTCTATACTGTAAGTTGCATTGTATTATGCTCTTACCTTCAAAGTCTGTCAAAGACGTAATATTTCCACATCTCTCCTTACAAATATCAGCAGGAACAGAATTCTGTAAAACAGAAAATATATTTAATAATCGACTGCAATTATACTGTAACTATTATAGTACACAAATCAATAAACATAAATATAAAAGACAATACAGCAGAATTAATTAATTACTCAAGTTAGCGCTATTACTGAAAAAACTTATTTTTAAATTTATACTTATGCTTCTTGGAAGAGCTGATAATTGTGTATTTCAGAGAATACATTATGATACATGTAGAATAATAAAATGTGTTTATTTTATATACATATTAAAAATTGTATTGATTTTATTATTTTTGAGACCGTATATTTTTCTACGTATTGTAGTATATATTAGTTTATTATTATTTCATGTCTATATTATATTTAGCAAAAAAAATTATCGTTAACACTGAGGAGGTCTCGTTTGAAAATAAAAAATCTAGTTAATACTTGATTAAGTAGTTAGTACTAGTTAGATATTGATATTTTTACCAAATGTTGAATAGATTATTCATATGACAGTTAATAACACCAGACAAAATAAAATACAGATATAACCAGAACTACATATTATTTTATATTGTGAATATCGAATTATTATACTTCTTGCTAGAATTAATTGCTTACACGATTAATTTAGATGATTGCATAAGTAAAGTTAGTTTATAAATAAACAGTTAAGGTACAGGTTGCATATATACTTTGTTTTCATTTGATTAATTCACCTTACGGAAGTCAAAATGTTTGTTCAGTCTGTGCATTATATATGACATTTCACATACAACACAAATATCCATGTAAACGGAGTTGAGTGCTGTGGAATATTTGCATTTGCTCATGTCAGCTTCGAACACAAAATGAAAATTCCCGTATTCCCGAATTCAGGAGTTTCCATATTGACATATGAATAATACGCCGGAGGAAATGTATTTATATTACAAAAGCGTTACACATTTATTTGTTAGATTTTTCAACAAATGATTGAATGTGTATTGACAACTGACATATTTCGTAATTTGAGTTATTATTCTAAAAAAATTCTACCGCGGAAACATTAATTATTCTTGTTATGAATGGGTTCAAGGCTTGATATACAATAGAATAGTATCGTGTTAATTACTCATAAAAAATCAATGTATTACAAAGTCTAAAAATAGCAAGTAACACTGATTTTTATAATATTTGCGATTAGAACATATTATTGGAAGTATTAAAAATATAATACAGTCAGAATATATAAAAATACATTCAATAAAAATAAAATTTTGAATCGTGGGTTATCGTACTGTAATACGAACTGAAATAATGACTATTTTGTTTTTCTATAATATATATTTTTCTATATTAATGCTGCCCTTGGCACCGTCAAACAAGTTCACATTACACTCCATTGCGAAATAGGAATTTACTTAGTTCACTTCGATTTACAATCTCTTCAGTTTATATCAAATTTTTTCTTGCCGAATCGTTTTACAAAAAAAAATTAATTCAGCATTATTTAAATAAAGCAGACGTTTCAATAATACATAATTCAAATTGAATATGAACAAAGTGAATCTATGAATTCTAATACATATTTGTTTTGTATGACCTCTAGAAATGCGTAATTTATCTGGATAACTGAGTGTTAGTTTGACGTGTTATCAAGACAGTTGCAGCCAAAATTCAATTATTTAATGAATATCTGTGCAAATAAAAGTTAAAGGTCATATCATAGTCGTGAAATTAAATGTCTGTAAGATACTGATATCAGTGTTTTTTTTCTCTCTCTTATAAAATATTCAAAAAAACTTTTTATAACTAGTTGATCTAGCTCAGGACTATTTAAGTTGTGTAGTACTTCGAAAAGGTAAATAGATTTTTTATAGACAATATTGTTGCTATAGACATCTCTGGGGATTGTACCAGCATATCTGTTGGGAAAATCTTTAAAATATTTACATAAGCTGAAGGACAATCAATACCTCCTGACTATTAATCTTACACAGAAAGAATCTTGTAGAAGAATTATTATTGTGCGGTCATTTCAAAAATCTGGCTTTATTTACAAAACATTATCCAATTAAGATATCAATAATTTTCGATCAAGCAACAATTACTTGTATATTTACTACATAGTAGTAACTGACCGATAGTACTGGATGCTAACCTTGAGACTAGGCGGTGTCATTAGACAATTGACTCCAAAGAATTGTAAACATGAAGTGGCTCCACTGAATATTGACACAAGACTAAATTTTGTGACAAATCAAATATTTGATATTTGTTAAACTAATAATGTAACATAATTAAAACTGTCTAGTATTTGACGATTTAATTCTCTGACAAGTCAATAGAAACAATAAAATTTAATACTCGCAAATGTTAGAAACAAATATAATCTACAAACATATTTTCCATTTCCAGTGATAACAGTACCACTGATAATGTATGTATCAATGTACACATTTAATACTAAACTATAGAATCAAGAGAGAAAATTATCCCGGAAATTATTTTCAGTGTTATAGTGTAAATATGTATTTGTAATCAACATAATATCAACATATTTTTATAGTTAGTTTTTTAATACAAAAAACATCATTTTGCACTCTGTAGTAAACAAAAATGTCACTCCAATGTTCATAAAACTATGTATATCTTGTAAATTACAAGTAAAAAAATTATCAGTCATTTTTTAATAAACAGTAAAAGGAGTGAAGCAAATTGCAGTTTTTCTCTCCAGGAAATATTTTGTTAATAACACAAAAGGTTTGCACGTTAATCCCTTCAATTCAGTACAACTATAACTTAACTAACTAATAAAACTAATTAATAACGCTGATAATTTCAAAGTACTCCGCATTTGTTTACACGTACATTACGTATTGCAATCTGTTTTAAACTTCAAACTGGAGAAGTTTAGTATGTTTTACAAGAATGTGGTGTGTTTGAAAATCACCATTCATAATTACGGAAAATTCTGACTTTGAATCTCTCTCAACGTACGAATAAGTCGTTCCTAAATAATTTCAGTCTCTGTTTGAATCTTTGTATGACAATTTACGTGTGCAGAAAAGTACTTCAGAAATGAAACAGCGATAAAAGACATGCGAACGTTTCGTGTTTTCTAGTATGCAGATAGGATAAATAATAGTAATTCGTGGAATGTTTTACTATTTACGTAATGTTTGAAAATTTATTTTGTTTTGTTTACATTTATATTTGATAGTATATTTACGTTCAATTCTGTTTTTAATAATTACAGACAGACTTCGTATATTCTACGCATTTAATATTATGATATTATATCGATAGATATGCATATGCCAAATTGTAAAAAAACATCATATATTCAATTTAATTTTGCAAATGCCAGTTAATCATTTGACAAGTAGGATGGATTGAATTTTAATTAAAAATTTATAATCTATGTATATTATTTGCTCATTTACATATTGAAATTTACCTAAATGGTATTTATTTTCAATTAATTGAAATTTGTGATTAATATTCGTGAAAAACATTCATTCACAGCAGGATTAAAATGTATTTTACTATGTGTTACTTTTTTCATTTTCTACAATCATGTTTTATCTTTGATTCTGTGTGTCAACAAAATTAATTAAGTATTGAATAAGGCATTATTGTTATGTGTATTTAATAATGGGTTTGTTGAAAATTTTTATTCTACTATCCACCTGGAGTGCCGGGAAAATCATTTTAAAGATGAAAGGAATATTGGCAGTAATCTTCAGGATATATATACTTATATAACTTAATCCCGCCTCATTAAAAATTAATTATTTTCTGGCTGTAGATGTTTCACACAGTTTAGTTTCCCTTAAGTGTAAGTGAAAAGAAAATTTCAAGATGTACACTGTGATGTTTCGAGGAAAATCTTTTCCCGATAACAGTTGAATGAACTAATTGAAAATAACAAGGTCATAATTGACAAACGCAAACCGGATTTTAACCCAATATCTCCAGATAAATAGTTCAATGATCATTTTTGCTAAATAATAATAATTAGAGGAATGGCCTACTATCTACAGCAGTGTTTCCCAAACTTACAACATGCGTGTACCCTTTTGTGACATTTTACCGGCGTACCTCACTTTTGACAAAAATATTTTAACAAAAACATTTTAAAGATAAATAATATGTTATTATTTTTGCAGCTAAAATAGTAGTTAAAAAATCATTGAACAATGTACACCCCTTCATAGTTTTTCGCTTACTATCAGTCGTACAAGTACCGTTTAGATAACAACTTTTCTTACCTCTGGATTCTGCTTAAATTCAGTACAATTCACTAAACAAATAACTTTATAATGCTGATTCCATACAGTGCCATATACACTTCCACACATTAATATACACACACAAATTAACGACACAAAATTCACAGTCATTTTCTTTTTTAGATAAGGATAATAAATATACATATATATGTTGAAACACATTAACAGTTATCTGCAAAACAATTACACGAATTGAGATGTTGCATGTTTACATTTATAGCAGTGAATATATAATAGATAAAAATAGAGTGTCTTTTTCATTTGATCCCATTTAGATATTCGAGTTGCGCGCGTTAAATTTTCGTGCGTACGAGACTGACTATTCACAGTAAACGCGTTTGTACGACTGCAATCGTGACAAGCATATTACCGCCTACGGACAGGAGAGAAATTTCACCGGAATCTGGAAAGGGAAGACATGAAGGTCGTATTTTCCACTGTCTCGTGTGTCTCCCCAATCGGCATAAGTGATCCATAAGTAATTTACCTGTTGCAAATACACTGTTATCACATTATGTTTACGAGTATCGTCGTCTGTAAATATCTAGCAGGTACAATTATTTTTATTGAGGGTTACTGGAAATATAACGGGCTGTTTTCCTTTAGAGATTAGCAAATATAATAGGTATAAGCCCTCGTATACTATAAGCTATGAATATATAAGTGTAAAGAACAGTTTTAGCTCGTCAGACAACTACAACAATGTTAATTACTGTCAGGTATAACGTGCTATTCATTGCACACTAATTCCTAAGGGCAAATGTACGATAATATTCGGTGACATTCTTTATTCTATAATACTAAGATTTCCTGCTAAATCATTAAGAACAATAATCGTGTACTACTTTAATATAATGTATATTTTTATGTGGTAACTGTATAAATAGTTTCACTATTGTTTTTAATATTCAAAAACTCGTACATAGAACTCCAAACTGTATGTATATTAGTATATTGTACATGGTAAAGTTTAATTTCCATAATTATATATCCTTGGAATCTATTGATTAATTCGTTATACGTAGAACAATGTATTAGAAACGTAAATATGTACTAGACAATAATCTAGTAACACGTTCCAAGGTTTAAACAACAATTTATAATTTCTTTTATTAACTTAGTTTGCAATTAAAAAGTTTAATATCTCCCATCGTTGTAAACAGAATGGATAAGTTCTTATACATTTATATTTAATTTAGAATTGCTCTTAAAGCTTGTTCAACATGTAATTTTAAAAAGGTCAAAGTATATAAAATATTATGTATGAATAAATAATGAAGAGAATATTATAAAGCTGAAATCTCTCTCTCTTTCATATTTAATACTTAGTTGTTAAATAATTAATTTCCACTGGATTTATTACCTATTAAAACTTGATTCACGTGCCTAACAAAATATAATAATTATAAAGTTTAAAACAATATATACAATTTCTTGTATTACTTTTTTTTAAATAAATATACATGTCCCGTAATTATAGTCTACGCTTCTGTATAAAAAAACTATCCGATTAGTTTACACGTGAATATTATTAGATAATATAGAATGTATTTTCAAGTTCAACTAAATTCAAAATTGGTGATTCAATTTAATATTTGTATTAAAATGTATTATAAAAAAGTAATATTTTACAATTTTATAATTGTATATTTAAGAGTTTCTGAAACACAATATAAAACAAAACTACAAATATTACAAATGATTCATTTTATTACAGAAAGTGTTTACAAAACAATTGTATCATTACAGGTAATTGTTAACTTAGTAGTGCATTAATTTTATTGTTTCTTTCACTTCGAAGCATTTGCAGTGATGTAATGGTACACAATGACCAACAGAAACAGGCCAATTCCAAGGAAGTTGGCGAATAATGCAAGTTGAACGTCGGTTATCATGTCTGAAAAAAA
>JAGJTL010005742.1:3736706-3758287 GCA_022063505.1 Calosoma granatense | reverse complement strand
ATGCTACGTGTCCATTTGAAGGGTTAAGTGCGTTAATACCAAAAAGCTGCAAATGTTTATTTATTACGTTACTTTTTAGTAATGGTGTAAATATATATTTTTACCTGGTTTTATAGTTTTGGGTATATATTTTACTTAATTCCTATCAAACGTGGCTAACCGGCTATCGTAAGAAATTTAGTTGATAATTTCTGACAGCTCGTTTTAAATCTGTATTACCGACTCGTCTAGTTGAGGAATTGTACGTAGAGCGCGAGTGTCGCATTTTCAACGTTTGTCAAAACAAGTAAAATTGGCATTTGTTTGCTGTGAAATAATTATTAAATTTTAAATTAAATTGAATGGTAAATTATGTATTAGAAATTCCACTGTCTGCATATCATATTGTAAGTTATAATTCTTTTGATATTTGATAGGTTTTTAAATTTTTATTATGTTGACAGAAATTGATTCAAAATGTTGGTGTCATGTGCTACGGATGTTAAATTACATGAATATCCAAACTATGAATTGGCACATATATATCGTCCAGCTGCAGGTAACAGTGGACATATACGCAATGTATCGTGGTGTAAAGATGGATCCTGGCTAACTGTTGTACCAAATCAGGGTAATGCTGAAATCATACGTACTAAAGATGATGTTCATTTACTGCAATCAGTACTTGGTGTGGCACAACCCACGACTGCAGTCTTCATGCGTACTACCAAAAAGAATATAGTCATGAGCACTATGAATGGTGGAATTCTGCTATATGATATAAAAGCTCGGGGAATTAAGAAAAAGTTTTCCAATTCTGGTTCGCCAGTTAATTTACTTGACTGGAATCTGAAGGATACTCATTTAGCTGCGGGAAGCACAGACGGACAAGTCACTTTGTACAGTAACACGACTAACCAGAAATCCAGTGTATTCAAAGTACCCGCCTCGAAATCAGTGTCAGCTCTGCGCTTCCATCGTTCTCAGAGAAATATCTTGGCCAGTGCAAGTGATGAAGGAATTGTAGTTCTGTGGGATATAAATGCGGGCAGACGTAAATTTCATATGTCATCTCACCAAGCTCCTGTAACGGATATTGCGTTCTCGACAAAGAATCATAACCTGATGACTTCTGTTGGTCTGGACCGGCAGTTACAGTGTTATGATATAAACTCAGATGAAGTGGCGCTGTCAGTATTAGCTGATCATCCATTATCTGCCGTTGATATGGCGCCTGACGGACACACCGTCGCTGTTGGATCAAGCAGAGGTGTAATATATATTTACGACTTGCGTACTCATGTGAAACCTATGAAAGTAATACAAGCTCATTCCGGTGAAATACGACGAGTACTCTATCAACCATCCAGTTCAACGTCCAATGAATCTGTGAATATCACAGAAGATAAACCGGTACAGATTGAAACAGACCAAGCGCAGAATAATAATTCGTCTGCAGATTCATTCGCGCATGTATTAAATGGCATTAATGAATTCTCGCCAAAAATTGATATGGAAGTGGATTCAGATTCAATAAAAAAAGAATCAGCTGCCGGTGATTCATTCTTTGCAGAATTGGGTACACTAGATCCCATACGAAGGCAGACTGGGAGTTTTACACGAGACAAATCTGAACATTCGAATTTAGGAATCGGAGATGGTGCTAAGAAATGGCATGACGGTAAAACAAGTACTAGCCAACTAGATGGATCAGGACAAATAAGTAGTAAAGATACAATACCAACGTTAAGTATAAAACCTGCCTCATCCACTCCGAGACAAACTCAAACAAGTGGTAGAGTGTCGTTTATACAAAACCAAGATTTACCGAATTCTAACATTTCTCCAATCATGATTATGGGCTCTAATCAACAAACAACCTCCCAGGAGGATTTGAGTAAAATAGTTAAAGAGATCGTTACCGAAGTTGTATCTGATCAAATATCAGATCTAACAGATAGCCTGAATAGACATTTTTTAAATCTTCAGTGGTCGTTCAGTAAACAATTTGTTTGTCAAGAAGAATATTTCGAACGTCTGTTAACAGCATCTAATGGTGCTTCCAATTCAAATGTATGTACACAGTTGCAACAACTTAAACAGGAAAATGAATTCTTGAAAAGTAAACTTAAAGAACTTTTCGAACAAAAGAACAAACAGTAAAAAAAAACTATTTTCTTCTATAAGAACACATTGTGCCTCTTTGTAATACTACTGTGATTGTTATAATAATTTTGTATTTTCGTATTGTGTCTTCGGAAATAATAAATCATATTTTTAATTTTTTGTCTATTAATAAAATGAAATAATTATTCATTTCACTCATTTGTAACGATAGTTAATTTTACACTTGATTACTGAAACAAATAGTTCATAATATTTCGGTTAGATGGCAGCATAGGTATTAAAAGTTGAGGAAAGTGTATGTTGCATATTTGTTTTAAAATTTTTGAACTTCTATACATAAAGTAACGAAGCGATTAAATGTAAGCAAAGCAGGCATACAGTGTTGTTGTTGCGACCTAGATGCGGTTTCATAACCATAGTATGTATATATATACATAGTACATAATATAACAACGTGAGTTTGCTTGCGGGTCCAGTGACCTATCACGATCATGCACCGAAGGCTCACGCAGCCACCGGAAGTTTTCTGATATAATTTTCATCGGCATTATTAGCAAGATTGATCAGAGCACGTTCTGTTGTAATAGGTGTCCACAGTAGCCAGCAACATGTAACTTACGTCGTGAGCTACAACGACGTCACGGCATAGCAACGTTGTGTTGCATACTCCACACTCTTCGGCTACAGCGACTCTATTACGACTTCGTGCTGTCGATGACGATGTGATTCTTGCCAACATATCTCTCTCACTCTTACTATTACAAGATTATTGTATAACAACAAGAAGTACATCTGTTTTTCTCTCATACACACACACACACAGCAAATGTGTTTACTGATAAATAATGTCATACAGGATATATGAATAAAATCTTCTGTAAGAAATTACTTTCAAAAATATTCAACTAAAACATTAATTTGTTGTTCACAATGTAATAGAAAAATGTAAATAATTATACCACAAAAATTATTTGCTGTAAAGTTTGTAATAATAAACTAACGCCTCGTTTATGAAGAAAGTTAAATATCGATTACAATTTAAAAGTAGAGATAAAATTATGAATTAATAAAATATATATTAAGTAATATCCTGAATATATTTTGGGAGGAAGGTTATTAAAGAAGAAACTATGCTAAGCAGTATTAATCTATGTCTTCATTGTGATTTGTTGTTGTAGTTTGAATTTATGCTCACATTTACAATGTATTGGTCGTGTTGTGTGACAGTTGAATGTGAATTTGTTGTGCTTCATTTATGTGAAATGAGATCAGACTATTTTCTATGCATAGGTAAGGCATTGATATTTTAATCGTTAAACTGTCACAAGTTGGCGCCTATGTTAACATTGATAATTGAGTCACAATTACCGATTGTAACTTTCGCAACATCTGTGTGTACGGATAGCAAAGTTTAGCATGACTGCTGTTTATTTCATTTACTATACTTTGTATTTTTGTTTGTTGTCATAGTGATATAATAAATATGTACCGCGGTGTATTATTCGCGGATTACGAAAGTCGAAAGGGTGCGGAACACCTACACTGTACGCGAGCCTTGTACGAACATAGGCGGCGGTGGCGGCGACTTGAGCAAAAATACACAATCACACATGAATCAAGCCGGTATATACAGAAAATATACACACATGTAGCACGCGATTCTGATATAACCTCTTATCGGTTATTTATTATATTAATGTGTTTAAACGATTTTAACCAATGGTATATTTCGTCATTTTTACTATTTACAACACTAATTATATCTGAATATTCTAAATATTAATCTTGTATAGTTTCAACATCTTTACTACTATTCTCTATATTGCTAATAATCTTGCTAATATTATAATAGAAATATGACAGGTAAACACATGTATTGAATTGAAACTGTTACATAAATGAAGGTTTTCTGTTCATACAATACTGACCTTTCGAACATGATTAAGATTGAAAACTATAAGGCAAAGTTTCATTTTGTGCAATTTATTATTTTCTAGTTTATAATTTAATGTTATATGATATTTGCTGAAGGGGATTAATTCAAGTTACCTACCTCTATGCATGTATAAGCGAACCTAGCAAGAAAATGCTTGAAATATTTATGAGAACGGAGAATTTTAATTCAACTTTGCAGAACCTTGTAAAATTATTGGTCTGTTAAAAATCATACGTACATTTAGTTTTCAAGAATGTTATTTAATCTCACAATGTCCTTCTTCTGTTTTAATTAAATCCATAGGTCTTTCTTGCTGGTTTATGCATTTAAATTTTTTATTTTTATCCTGAATTATGCACAGAACCGGATTCAGAATTTAATTTAACAAATATATGACATACTAAGTGTAAAAGAACCATATTTCGTCTAAACATTTTCATTCAGTGTAATATGCAAAAGGACTAATTCATTGGTAGCCAGTAGAGAAACGTACCAAAACACTCGATTCCCGATACGTGCAATGCCCTAACTACTCATTACGTCTGTATATTGCCCGGTTATGCATATCAATGTAATAAATATTAATTGATTGCAGAGAACTGTGAACTGATTCTCACTCGATGTTCATATATGCAATTGAATAATTGTAGGAAAAAAATATAAAATCCAAACATTAAAACTGAACGGCTATCAGTTTCATTCCAGTCTGACAGGTTTCAAATTTGAGTTTTCCAGTAAAACAGGAATATTAAAATCACAACAAACTGAACTGTAAAGTAAACAAGTTCATCGAACTAGAGATTTCGGTAAACAGTTTTATTTTTTTGGATGACATTTTTGCTGTTCTCATTTGAACTTTTGCATTATTTGTTAGAACAGTGCATCTCTTGCAATAGTGAAAAAACAGCCGCTATAATTCATATGGTTTCAACTAGAGTAATTTGTAACTTAGTAACGACGTTAGTAGTATTTGCATAAAGAAATTTTGTGTTTGGAGCAAAATTGAATTAATTCGTAATTTATCGCTAGCGCTGTGAAATCTAATTAGTTATTTAAATCATTTTCTTGTATTGCAACATGAGTCAGGAAAGGGAAATAACATTTCATTCGGCGGAGCAAGAAAAGAGATCTGCGGAACAGCAAGCACGTCTTAGTTTCCTTGCTCATAGACCAACCAACCAGAAGATATTCTTTATTATGTACAACATCGAGAGTACATAGTACATTCCTCGATGTCAACTGAATAATTATTCCTAAACCTTCTATATATGCAATAGACTACATACACAACACACTTAATAATATTACAATGTACAATTGTATATATTTATATTTAAAATAATTAATAATAAATTGTGACAACGCAGTGACAATATGCAAATATGATTCAATTGAAATTGTAAATATGAATTAATTTGTCATTAGCCGGATACATGTATTAAAATGTATTAATTCTGTCAGCCATATTTGCTGCTAATGGAATTCACAGCAGCCAATGATTGTACTTGTCACATATAACACATATATATTTAACAGTGTTACACTGTCGGTTATGTTGTTTGTTTTCATTTGCTGTGTAACCTTGTTGGTATATGCTAATATACATACATACACATATATACGTACACTCTTATACGTAACGTGGCAAAGCACACAGATATTTTACAACTCATTGTAATTCACGCTAGTTATAAATACTACATTTATAATTTATGCGTATACTTGCATCCTAGTGATTATGCACACAGCACATACGTGTTAAGTGACTCAGATATCTCAAGTGCAACTTTACTTTCTTACTTATAATTACAATATGTAAATGTTCCATACTGAAATTTAGACTTTGAAACACGTTCATACAAACCAGTAGTTATTTGCATGATTATACATGCATATGCTAAACGGACATGCAATTGGAATAACGTGTTTTTATACAAAATCCTGAATCTCATTGCTACATACCTCATTTCAATTCAGTGTATAACAAGGATCATTCTATGAGTGAGACAGAGAGTGAGAGGGGGATGGAGAGAGATATGGAAATCAGGTTTATAATTATTAGAAAATTTTCGCGAATGAGCGATGCGAAGATGCCACAAAAAGGGAATTTCCATCACAAGTTTTCGAACATTTCACAGCCTTAATAATTTAAATTGCGAGCAATTTGAAAGTTTCATCAGGGTTTGCGATTCACTTGCTTCGTGCTCGATAAAAGCACGTAATCACGAATGAAGAGAGGAGAGTAGAGAGCTTTACCAGTGGCAATCCTATCCCTCTGTCTCTCTCTCTCTCTCTGTGTCAGTGGCTATTCATTCGAAATAACTCCGCAACAACCCGTACATGGGGGAGTCATCTGTAAACTTGTACATACAATTAGTCACAATTGTTGGTTTGCTCTCTGTGTTATGTTACCTCTACAACGACCGAGTGAGCGAGCGAGCGAGCAATCCGACGCCATGCGTCCATAACTGTAGGGCATTGCGCACATGTCCAAAACTTCAAGGCACACGTGCCACCCAAATATATGTCTGTCGGCACCAGCAGCACCAACAACTTGCTCGCTATATCTATGTACACAGTATGGTGAAGCTTTGAATATTTATCAAACATCGTCTATCCAGCAAGCATACACACATGTGTAACCAAGTATATACATATATCAAACACATGTACAAGCCAAGTACAGTTGTAAACTTTCAAGCAAGCAAAACACCAGATTTTTGTGTAGTTAATCCTAATGAGAAAACATTTCAGAATCCATGAAAGTAATTTACTTTTTCATAAAGCATATTGTATTCACAATTTTTAAATTCTCAAGGGGAGCTTGCTAAACACAAAGGAAAATGTAGTATTGAATGATTTATAAAAGTGAATAAAGGGAAAATTTAAAAACAATGTAGCCATTCTTTTATCTTGAAACGTACCTAATAAACTCAAAGAGAGTTCGAAAGTAGTTGCTACTTACATTATGCACGTTACATATAAACATGTTAAGAGTAAAGATTCACTAGGAAATGCTAGGCAGGATTTTATTATCAAGAATTTTTAAATATGTATAAATAATAATGCATTAGATTTTATACGTAATGCACTTACATACTTCCTTTACATCTTTTAATTTATAATAAACTAAGGTAAAACTAATGAGACCTCAAGAAGCAACAGTAACTTGTTAGAACTAAGATCCATGCAGTTCAAATTCAGTCTTGGGATCATTTCTAATGTGCATAAATAAATTGTCCAGTCCTTGCTTGTCCCTGACAGAGAATTGATGTAAGTATTTGTGTGAAACTAGAACATTTGCTTTGTGGAATTATGCGTGGAGGGCCAGTAGCCCCATCATTGCCAGAATGTAATGGCGTGTACAACGATAGCGCACAAATATAGAGCCGTCCATTGTAAGGTTCTGGGCAAATACAGACCGATATTAATCACATGTACAATTGTATCCGTGTGTGTCGTGTTGCGACGCTACTTCTGCTGTTGGCTCGACTGTCGGATGCCAGGTTCGTACCCCGATTAGAGCAACATCTAAGTGCATGGGTTAATGCTGTAAGTGATTCGCTATTGTCTCACGAAACAGTACGGCGCCACACGTTGTGCCAGAGACAAATTGTATGTACTTGCGTTTCAATACGTAATTGTGAAGTGCAGAGAACGAGACAAGAGGATTCTCTTCTCAACTTTTCCTCTAATGAGAAAGCAGCGAAATTTGTTCACTAGCTGGATGTGATGTGCTACTTATCCAGTACATTCTAGACAAAATACCATTTTCCCCCTAAATCACTTAGGTGCTATTGCTCAACTCTACAGACTTTTTACCATTCAAATAGTAATGAAATAATAAAAATTCCTGCGTGTTAATTATTGTATTATGCGTAGTAGAATGTTTATGCAATGACATGTGAAAAAATCAATTTTTTTAGGGAAAAACAAATGAGTAAGAACTGACGTAATCACACGTAAATATACGAATCATAGTACTTATCTATAGTATATAGTGTTATTGATAAACTGCTGAATATGGACTAAGATATAAAAAGTAATTTAAAACCAACTCTTAGCTGCTGATGAAAAATTTCTAGCGCAAAACAAATAATATGAATCACAATTATGAGATTATGAATTGTTTGTTTTCGTAGTTAACAAAACATCCATATTTGGTTTACAGAAATGCACGGTAAACAACTTAAATTAAAGCAGAATAAAAGTAGATAATTCTTTTACATTTTGTTGATATCTACAAAAAGTTATCCGCAATAAAAGTGAAACCATCAATGTCAGCTTAAAGTTTACGGTATTCAATAAATTGTCGGTAAGATTCTCAGTTAGTTTTCTTTGAATTTTGCCCAGTGAAATAGTCTCTGACAATATATAAAGTGTGATGATTATTTTAGTAGAGTAACGTTGAATTCCTGTAGTGTGATTCACATGTTCAGGGAGGTGTATTCCACTATATCGGGGAGGTCCTTGCCGTTGCTAGTTGCCACTTTCAAAGGTGCTCTGTTTCGCTCTAGTACCCGGTGTACGCCACGTGGTGTCACTACTGTCGCAACCGCAATGACTCATCAACACACCGTGTACACACACACACGGAGAGTTGCTTATATGCATGTATGTATGTATATGTGTTTGAAAAATTAAACCAGAAAAGAACAATAGAAAGTAAGACCAGTGCAGCGACGGTGAATCATCTGTTTGCAAATAATTAATAATTAAAAGTGAGTAACATTGTTATTTATGAACTGTTAGTTTTATGTTCAGTCTTTTGAAGATTTCATATATGGCACGAGACGTACGAATGTTGCTGACTTGCTTGGTAAAGAGCAATGACTTACATGATACATATAATCGTGCAATGGCTTGATTTAAATGTGTAACCTTTTCATCTGTTTGTAAACAGCTTTAAGGTCAATATGCAATAAAATACTTGTTAATTTACCAGTTAATCACCGCTAATTGAGCATAAATAATATCTCTTTATATTTATTGGCTACCCACACATTACCGTACATACTTTGCGGTTCTCGAGAGAATGTCAGTAATATTATGTATGGCACACATTCTGCAAATATGCATATAATATGATACAGATTTGTATGTTGTAAACACAGATAGAATAAGTTCATATTAATTATAATAATATTGATATAAAATTGTAATTAGTTCAAGTTCTTATAAAAATGCATATATACAATAATATTTTGCTAATTTCTACTGTATGTAATTCTCTCTTATAGAGCATAAATTAGTATTCCCTTAAGAATTTCAACAATATCATAAACAAAATGTATCACATAAAAGTAAATAATGACATTACAATGAAGCTAAATGAATATATTCACATTTGTGTGGGGCCGAAGTGGTAAAATCCCTGTGCACGGCTATGTATAGTTAGGTAGTTACCAACCGGCGCAATTTAAATCCACATTAAATTTATGTATATTAATTTCACACATTTCCTCTGTATTCAGGATGATAAAGTATGTAATTAAACAGAAATCAAAGAGCCGTTAAACTATTTCATTTGAATTTTTCATTTTCCTGAACATGAACACTATATAGAGACTTAAGGCTTGTTAACCGTTATATACTAAGAGTATGGCCGCTACTTCAGGCGAACTTCAATTCAACGTTAGTCTGAATTAGCCTAACAAAACAACCTTAATCTCTGCTTACATTATCACAAGAGAACACTAGCGCGTAGCATAGAAAGATAGTTAGTTCTTTTTTTTACAATCTTCAACAAAGAACAACGCCCACCCGTTAAACATTCGTGAGCGTGTGTGTGTGTGTGCTGAGAACATAGAATCTTCAAACATGATTTCAGTTTTCTTTTCCTATATTCACTAATCTAAATAAACGAAGATAAATGGAATGGCTTCTTCTAGTGATCCATGAAAATAATACAAAGGCGGACCTTGAATGAATCTCGTTCTCAATAAACAAATATTTATCATACTTACGAGTGAGTCGCGCTTGTATTTGTTAATAAAACATGATATGCTACTGCTGCAGTTGTTGCCTAACAACCGACAGTAACCAGTGAGCAAGCAGGCGCGAGTAAAAGATAAATCGTTTCGGACAGGATGTCCTCGACTCGATTCCTGAAAGCATAGAGTTGTAAAGGCACGTTATCAATCACGCGCGCTACACTACGCTACGTATGTATGTTTACGCGTGCGCACACGCCACAGCAATGGGAGCGTGTTACGTCTGTGAACGGGTACACGGGTACACGGGTCAGGTGATATATAATTTACTAACATCCGACAGGTATAGAAGAAAATTAATCTGAAATTGTTCTATATACGATACAAATGTATATATGAGAAACATGTATCTGGAGTCAAGTATTATACACAGTGACAATAAGAATTAATTACATCTAATCTATAGGTGTACGCCACTGGTCAAAGAGCGAAACTAAGAACCGTACCCAATGTGCGTGGTGTAGGCTTAATCTAATGTTACGTCACCTCTCTCTCTCTCTCTCTCTCTCTGTCTCTATCTCGTGCATATTAAACAGCTGCAGGTAATAATAAGTGGTCAACGAGTGAGTGAGTGAGCGAGTGAGCGAACGTTGTATTAGAGAACAAGTAGGAACAGGCAAAGGCGCCACACCACGGTCATCATATTTCCCTGACAGCAAATCTTGATTAATGATACAAATATACACGAGGCGAACGTTCACGAAATTACACGACCGGTGTTGCACGGCCACGCGTTCATTGAAAGATGAAAAAAATAGCCATGTACCGTTAATTGCACGCCTTTAATTAATGAAGCTATAAAAATCAGTGTTCCTTTTATGCGGGACCAGTGTTTCGATACGGTACGATGAACTGTTCCATGCTCTCATATTCAGTTTACTTTGATCTCCTCCGTACCTCTTTCCCTCTAAAGGGAATAATTTTTCATTAAAATTGGCAGTTTGTTGGCATTTGTAAACAAATCATTAATACGAGTGTATCCACCAGAAATGAACAGTTGTCATGGTTTGTGTATTTGTACTCTGGAACAATTGTATTACTTTTTTATTTCACCTCATATAATCCTATTTACAATATCATACAAATAATTTCTAGTAACCCTTCCAGTAAAACGGTCATTGTAGATATTACAGGAAACGGATTTAATCAAATTAAAAATCCTCCCATTCCGGGGGACAGGTCCGGACGTGTGTATCCCTGGAACCTTACGGTCTCTATCAGTATTACTCCACCCCCACTCTGGGTTGTGTCGGTAAAATTGGGATGAATATGTAATTCCGAGCGTGCCGGCTCAAAATGACACATCCTTTTGCCAGGGATTCAGGTCGTTTCACGAAAGTTTCGTTTCAGCGCGGTAATTACTGGTGCGTAGGGCTGTATGAGAGTGGAGGTAACTGACGTCATGGCCGTGTGCGTCTGACAGGCATGACGTAACAACCGTGGGGTGGAAGACTGGGTGTATTGTGCAAAATTGACAGACATTAGAAACAGCTGAAGGGATTATTGTGCACGGACCAATAATGCGAATTACCGCACGGAACATTTCTTCTGCGCGTGTTCTCTGTTTGTTTTCAACTGTTTGTTCTTTCTACAGCACCTCCACGACCATCATCCATACTCTTACCTTATCTACCCTTCTCCCTTCCACTCCCTCTCTCCCTGTGTGGGGATGGAATTTCTCATTCTCCGTCGTGGCACTGAAACCCTACACAGCGTAGGTATTATATCATACAAGCGATGCTTGGTCAGCTAATCGACGGCCATCAGCAAGATAAAGACTTTCGTTAATCTTAGATGAAGGATGAAATAGAGGAAATGACGAGATGCCAACAGAAATGAGAAACACGTGGACCACGTTCGATCCGATGGAATTCCCTTTCTCTTTGTAACCAATAAATGCTCTCTCTCTCTCTCTCTCTAACTAACGAAAGTATTTCATCTAGATACTTCAGTTATTACATCAGGTTGATATTGTAAAATCCAAATTACTTTGATAACTAACGGAATTCTATTATTATTCTACAAATATATAATAGCCATGCAAGAAGCGGATTAGGGAGCAAACAAAAATTTCGGTAAACATTAATCAAAATGAGAATACGTCAATAAACAGAGAGTAAGAGAGTGTGCGTGTTGCTGTCGTACTTGTGTATGCGACGGTATTGAGTAGCATGGTACGTGCGACATTAAGAACGTCCATAAGCACAGGCGTCCCTCGCAAATTTTGTATACCAGCCAGCGACCGAGCGATAGCAACAACGAACGACCCAATCAGTGCTCAGCAGCAAATAAGACCGTTTCAGTGGTGGCCGATTTGCCAGTTCGACGGACAGACACACGGTACATACTATGCTTCCATCTGTTCAAAGCAACAAGGTTTTATCTCAGTGCAAACAGCGCTAGTATGTAAAGCCTGCCAACTACACACTCGCAACTCCTCTGATCCACCGCAGGACACACGGCGTCCGATTGCTACAGGAGCTGCCTCACTGACTTTGCACAGGGTAGGAACAGAGGTGTACTAGCTAGAAATTCAACTACTGGTTACGTGTGAATAGTAAAACTTTGTTGAATAAATTATGCAAATTATTTTCACAAGTACTAAACTTAAAGTATTAGTTAGAAACTAGTAAATACATCTTCGGTTTTCATAGCAATGCGTTTTAATAGTTGTTTTCCTTAATATACGCGATACGATACTGTAAATGTTGTTATATCTGTAACGGTTCATATAAAATTAAGTAGAATTATCCTTATACCCTTCCATTCAAGCGGTGATGGTTGGAGTCCCTAGAATACTCGCGTCGACTGGAGTAAACACGTGGCTATTGAATCGTCACCACGGCAACGAACCTGGTCAATAGTTGCACATACATATATAGCAAGTTATACCGAGGTAGGTATATTATATTTTATAAACGTGGTATTGGAATGTCGGGAGTTGGTGATCCACCACCCGTATATATGACTAACCCTGCGTATAATACAACCAGTGTGTGTGTGTGTGTGTGTGTGCACGGTCACATTCCACATGCATTGCATCACCGAAACACCCGTACGATAACCTGCGAACAGACGTCAGTATGCTCTAATTGCCCGTGGATTACCAGTTTGTTCTCTTTTTGAACCGTGCTTTATCAAACGGACCATACATAATTAATACTGTCACACAGACAAATAATACCCGCCGTGTGCATGTTTCAAATAAATTCATTAATGATTGATTGTCGCTTCACCGGTCGCTGCGAGTCAGCAACTGTTCATTAAAATTTATTTCAATTGCGGAAGCTGTTTTGAAATGGTTTTTTTTTTCGAATTAAATATGGATGTCATCCAATGGGGAGATTGAAAATGTAGCAGATAACTGATTGTATAATATAAAAAAAACTATAAAGTAAAAACGGTGTATCTCATACAAGTGAAACTATATGCAATTACTTAACAACACATTCGTGACTTAGTCATATAAAATTACACCGATATATTGACAAATTAGTTCCAATACAGTAATGCCGATATAAACACTGTAACCCTTGAATTATTGATACAATGCACAACATATAAATAATCGATATATAACATCTAATTGGATATAGAGCGTCAATATTTTTATAACGCCCTGCAATTTTCATGACAATACTCTGTAATTTATATTATAAAATAATAGTTCGGTAATAACAACATGTGTCTCTGGTATGTATCGGTGTGTACATTTTCAAGCAGAATTTAAATGCTACAAATAAATCAATAATTCAACAATAAATATTTAATAATTTAATTGAAAATTCAATACGTAGAAATTGAGTATAACATTTTCTTAAATTGGATTACGCTGGAATTATTGAAAAACCAAGTAACCGAGTCATGAAGCCACAGTAATGGTGATCAGGTTTACGTTAAGAATCTGTAGATAACACGTTTATTTTGACATAACAAGACCTAAAACAAGGGTAGGGATTATTGAATTGTCGAAACTTGAAACATCTGACCAGCAGTACGTGTTAAGAAATACCAAATGACAATGGACAGAACGAACAGTGCGAAGTGACAAGCGAGAGAAGTGAATGGAAGAAGAAGAAGAAGAAGAAGGTACGTTGTATTTCGCATGCGAGAACGTTGCGAGCAGTGTACGGAGAACGAAAGGCCTTTCACTTGATAGACTTGTCAGCTTAACCCTGCAGACAGACACTCTGACTAACAGAAAAGCTATTTTCATCGGAATTTGTGCGCAGGGAAGTTTTCCGGGAAAAGTAAGCGTCAGCAACATGCAATGTTGACATGGAAGATTCTACATACACACCCTACACTGACACCACATATATATGTGTACGTTCCCTTCCATCTGTTCCATCTCCAACGAATACTGCAAACTACCAAACTCTCTCTAAAGTGCCGTAAGCGTTACTCTTCAAACCAATAAACTTTGTTAGAGAAATGAACAAAATATATACGCATATACTTCGTTCTATGTTGTTGAAATACTATCGTCAGACTGTAAAATAATAAACTGAAGTTAGTTGTAGTTAAATATGATGGAATTTAAACACTTGTTGTCATTATGATCGTACGGATACATTTTATTAAGCGAAGTAACCGACCAATATGTCGGATAGTGCAAGTCAAGTATCGTTTTGCTTTCAGGTATATACTACGGCAACTTTGTGAATTCAGGCAGCACTTTCAACTATAACAAGCGCAACCACTATTTATCGCGCCCTCAGCATTTCTTCGTCTGAAAGTGTTTCCTGTTCAACGGACCGGGTGAAGTGTGCCAGTGCGCATGCATAATTCACACATATGACAGGAATATAACCACGTGCTCCACACGCTTCAGATTTCTGCCACGTATTGTTACATCAACAACGCGTTTCATTACGTGCCGACTGGGAACCCCGAATCAAAGTTAACCCTACCATGTCACAGGCATATTTAAATATTGATACATTACGACATCTGTGTGCTGCGGCTGGGAGTTGTGTTTGTGGTTGTAGATACGCCTGAACAAATTAACGCTAACACATACAATGTAATGTCAAGTCAATACTTGTCTTAAGCAACATGTCAACATTATGTGGCAATGTTTACTAAATAATTCCTTCCTAGATAGATCTGTAATATACTGATAAGAAACACTGCATCACATCGTCATCACGATAAGAGAAACATTCTTTTACATATATGTAGTTCAACAGGCGAGTAGAATCGATATTAACTGTAACCAAGCATAAAAAGCAAATATTGGTAGAATTCTACACATGAATCTCCAAATTTACGCCCAACACACACAAACACACACACGCGCGTGCAGCAGAGTTTTCACGTTAGCCGGTCCGTCGAGACGTTCGGTTATATTTGAGAAACGATGTTTCGCATTTATGCCGCGTCGCTGCATGACGATCGCTACACTATCGCTCATATGTTTTGTCAAATCTACGAAACGCGCGCATGAATTATTTATCATTCAGAAGTTGTCGTTTCGTGACGTGTTCCGTCCTAATGTGTCTCGAGCCCTTACCACATGGGGACACATGTTAAATTCATTACGTTCCACTCACTCGATTCTATTAACCTAGCCGACATGGATTTGATAATCATTTACCGTAACCAGAGTCTCAATCACGCATGAACCCTTATCTCCGATACTACTACTGTATCTGCTGTATCTGTATCTATCTGTCACTGTAACTCCTCCTCCTCTCACAATAATTTGTCTAATGCATGAATGTAGTTTAATAATAATAGATCCTCCTGTCATAATCCCTGTTTCAATATGCACAACACGCACATTTTACATTTTGATAACTAATTAAACTAATTAGCCCAGACGCCTTGGTTAAACGTTCATTACTGTTTAACATATTTTTGTTATTAATATTCGAATAAGAGCGCGGAACATTGACATTTAAATTTAGGATACGTGTATGCTTTTATGTTAATTTATCACTTCTAATTTATTAGTAGATTATTTGCTCTACTAATGCCCAAATATCCGGCTGCAAGGACAACAGATATATCTGATCTTAAAAATGAAACATTATCCATTTTTATGTATGTGTAATCTGACAAAAGTACTAATTTAAAACAATGATTAAAGGCTACTGTCTCTTTCCTTGAAATAGTAAATTGAAACATTACATAAGTACCTACAGTCCATCACCGAAAGCCTCCAATATCACGTGATTATTTCAAGTGGTTTTTGATCAAGATACTATTTACGGCGTCTAAATTTGCATATCACGATTTTTAATCTAAATACGTGTTTGCAAAGTCATCGATTTAAATAGCGAACTGACTACTAAAATTTTAACATATCGACCATTCCCCGGCTCATATTCCCACAATACAATAGTCGCACGCAACACGTCCACGTTCACTCAAGATAATCGCGTATCCCGTTCATCTAAATCAACGCTATTATAGCTAAACAGCCCAAAAATAAAGTCAGACAGTACCGTATTGCATGCAGAACCATTGCGGTAATTTGACAAATTTCATCAGATCTCGTCATGAGATGATTGACTAGAAAATTAAACGAATTTCTTTTAGAACCTTATTGAAATTAACATTGAGGACAGCGTGAGAAAGAATATGAGAGGATTAATATTGGAATGAGATGAGCAGAATTACGTAGATTCATCTGTGAATATAGATATAAACTATGTATATAAAATATCTGGAAGTGTTTGTCTATAAAATTATATACAAGAAATCTTCAAAGATACTGAGTATGTAGTAGTAGTAATACTTGAGCTGAAATTAGTTTGTAGCTATAAATGTTATTTTGAACGCGTACAACATGCACACAGGTAACGAGCAACTATCCTTTGAACGCATAATTCAACTAAACTTTTATTTCCAAGTCACTTTAAGTTGGAAAAGCTCCGGCTTCATTTATTATACATAAAACGTAAAACTACTTGTGAGTACCTAAATATATAAAGTTGCTAAATGAACACGGCCATAAAGTCACGAAGTAATTTTAGTTGAACGGCCCTGAACTCGACTCGCTCTGAAAAATACAGGCGTGAGGACCGACGACATTACCAATAACACTGTATTCTCCAGTTCTCAGTCACCACACCGCACTCTAAAACCTGTAGTACCCACTGTTCCACGACCAACCAGTAATATTATTCTACCTTTAGTTTCACTCAAATATTATACTAACTCCATTTAAACTGCATATAAGAATTCCCGATTTACTCTATATGCCAGATATCTGCGATCTAAGTTGTGTTTGTTGAGAAAATTGCGATTTTTAATCTCATAGATATAATTGGCTGTCATTAATCAATCTCCATAAAATCGTTAAATGTCGAAATCAAAACATACATGAGCACTTGATGAATAACGAATAATTTTTTTTCTTTACCACACACATACATTTGATCCTCCCTTCTGATAATTAACGGGAAAATATTCATAATTAGATCATATTTAAAATACATTTGAGAAATAATGGATTCATTTTAATTATAGGAAAATAAAACGTAGAATAATTTTAATTGTTTTTGGATAAAGTGTCTAGATTTTATTGTAGAACATATAACAAGGTCAGAAAAGCAATGAAGACGATTTGTATGTGAGTGGGTCAAGCCCGGTCCTGTGTCAGGGTCAACAACTGAACCAAGCCACAGTGAGCAGAGGTAATAGCTATGGAGTAAAGTAACGAAGAGCTGGAGGAAGGAGGGGATGCAAACGAGGAGGACCCACGCCGAGAATGACCGGAAACATTGGACGAACAATCACGTGTTGTACGTAATTAAACTTTCCGTCCGCAGGTCCGTCATGCGATCCCAGTGTCTAACTGTAGCGGCAGCGGGCGCCCTCTGACCCGTGACTGACACACGCCCCTGAACCTGACACCTCTCCTCTTCTATACCATATGTATCTCTATACATATATACCCACCAGTTATATACGTAGAACACACACACACAATAATATCTCTTATATTCATATTCCGTCCTTTCACAAATAACAAAATTGTCAACATATTAACAAATTATAAAAACCAAGTGAGTCATAGGCTGTAGGTTTAATTTACTTCTTATCTATAATTAACTACACGAAGGATCTGATATTGATAAAGTGTACAATTAACAGAAATCATATACTGTGCTTTGTATTCTAGTTTTTCCCTATTTCTATAAAGTTAGTTATTAGACTCGGATTAAAGAGAATAAAGAATATTTACCGTGACTATCGAGAATTGAACCCTCTTTTCTCTAGCTACTACTAGTAATTAACTATATCAATGATAGTTTATTAGATATGGAAATCGAGTTAACAAAGAATTTCAAAAAAAATAACAAGTGGTAATTTCATCTATGGTGGTGTGTTAGTTGTAATTAAAAATATCAATGCACAAATCTACAGGTCTACACAATCGGAAGTTAATTCTTAGTCCTTTAGCGAACACGCCACAGATAACAGTTTTTATCAGGATCATTTAAAAGTGATTTCAATGCTTTGTAAGTTATCTTAAAGAATCTTGTAATATTTAGATTCAAATATACAGGAAGAATATTACATACATACGGCATATATACGGCGTGAACAAACCTGCAATATATTGTGAATAAATAAAAAATAATATGAAGGAGGGTGACTCTCCTTTGCACGCAAATGAAAAATAAGGATATTGCGTCATTGCTTATGGCTGCTGACGTTACCAGATGAACGTGGAAATGTGGTGACGATAACGTTGGTTAGAATTTATATTTCATACCGTTCCGGCGTTCCGATTGAAAGATAAACATACCGACCATAATATACCGGTATTACATATCTTGTGCAGTTTTCACGAAGAGTAATTACTCTTGTGATTTCGTGATTAACGCCGAGATTTTAAAATATATTCACTACGATTTATTAATCGTGAAATACTTTCTTTAAAACGGAGAGAGAAAGAAGTAATTAACCGTTCGTTTAAAACTTGCCTGCTAATGATAAGTAAAATGTTACGTGCTGTGACTTAAAATTTCAACCATCAGATAAACGGTATTAATTGCGCTCGCTTTTAATGTGCTGCCACTAGCTTATAATGATTTGTATTTTCTAAAAAAGAAAAACACTAGATACTGGACTGTAAGAAAAATTGTTTGTGCATGTTTACTTGCAATCATTTAGCAAAGCATTGTATTTTCAAGAGAAAATATGTAGTGACAATTACAGTGATTGTTCTCTGAATTCTCTGTATGATAGTTGCGAATTTTAATTGTACACTAACATGTAACGTAATAACATTATGTATTGTAGTGTTGTTATTAAAGTTCGGTGTGATAACTGCATTTACTTGATGTGTTGTATGTAATATATCAGATCATGTCGAGTAGAAACATGCAAGTCACAGACATTTCTCTCTAGCTAGCTAGCGAGCTAGCTAGCTATAGAGAGAGTAGTACGTAATAGTAAATAGTGGAAGAATGTGTTGCAACTATTGTTTCCACCTACTTGTGTATTATTAAATATATTATATAGTATTTGACACACCAGGAAAATACTCGCGGCACAAAATTATAATGCACCCATTATTTCTGCATACAACACCATATTTCAAACATACATTGACTTATGCAAGCGCTTAAGGTATCGTTGAATATAATAACAAGTAAGAAGAGTCATGCGCGATCATAAATACGCGTTCGTTTTCAGCTTACATGCGGCAATGCTTTTTATAAAGTCCATGGTGCCAGATAAATCGCTCTGCATGTATTATTTATACGGATACGCGTACTGTAGCGTAATGCCGTTTTTCTTATCCTCGGAATCCACCATCAATTGATGTAAAATTTACAATTCCACAGAAAGAACTGGCATGCAGCGAACAGACAAGAAATAATGTCTGTATCCATTGTTAAACATTACATTAATACGAATAAATAACATATACTTCTTTATACTTGTATGCTGGAGAAAAACCCTCCACAGAATATCTGTGTACGTGAATCACTTGGCAATTATAACAAGGACAATAATCGAATTCTACCCGTACGAAAAATGTGGAAAGCGGAAGTGTAAATAAACTTCAGTATATGTGAACATGAAATGTACAGAGCGCACACACACAGAACATTGAATAAGAAACGATAAATATATATCCTTCGGTGCTTCCTGCTGCATTCTGAAACTCAAATGCAATAAATAAAACGTTAAATCCGATTTCTTTCTGTTTTTTAATTAAGTCAGCATAATTTATAAACAGTCGATTTAACCTCAGTCAGCATACAGAGAGTAACAGACAGTAATGTCGCCGTCTAAGCACTGTACGTATAAGAGATAAGTTAATTTTTATAAAAATGCAAATTTCCACAAGCCAGACACGGGCAGAAGCCTGACACCACTGTATTTATAGGTTTCGGACCCCTTTGAGTCCGTAACCAGCTCAGCGTCTCGCCATAATAATTAATATCCTTTGTATAATAATTAACAAATAAGAATAAAACCGTTAACATTGCATTTTCAGGAGATAACACATGGAAACAGTTAATGGAGGAAATGGATACAGTAGCAATTAATAATGAACGCTGTACGTGTATGCGTCGTTATGTAAGTGGACGCAGAGATAAGGAAAAAATCTGGAACGAAATTTCACGGAAAGGGATTTAGATATAGCGTATAATATGATAAATAGCTCTTTCTAATTTATGAACGATATTCATAATCTTTTCCCCCTCTCTGAATGTTTTTTTTTTCAAGCATGCAAATATTTTTTTCTCATTTTGATTTGTTCCCTTGTTTTGTAATATAATTCTAAAATATGTTTTTGTGTGCTGCGCTTTGAAAACGAAAATTAAAACTTGTAATCGATTTCTTTGAATATACTATATAGTTTCTTTTTTATATAATGTACGTAAGAAGTTAAAATTTAAATTAACATTATCAATTTTCATGTTAATTTTTTTTTATACTTCAGTGAAACATACTTTTATTGTTCTATACTACGAATTAGTAACAATAAATAATGAAAAAAATCTTACAAGATTAGTGCATTTTCGTGTAATTTTCACATAATTTTCCTTATATTTTAGCACATTTTTTACCTGTTCCATTGAAATGTTGCCTTTTTTGCAATACTTGGAACGGTAAATTGATTACTTGAATTTACGGTGTAGCGTAAATTTTCACGGTCAATAATTGATAAGTCTAGTAAATAACTATTTGTATGTACATACATAGAACAGTGTATAAATATTCTACACTGATATAGAAATCCCTGCAGCACACGTGACAAATTAATTAGTGCAGTTTGCTTACATTGACACGAATGTAGTTGTTCCAGTGCGACAATTATTAACAACAACAACAAGTAAAACACACATACTGTCATGTTGTATCATATACAATGTGAAACAACGTGCATTTCACAAACTAGTTTCGTATATATTCGGTGAATGATGATAAACAAAAACATTAGGTAAATAAACAGTGTACAATTGGAAGTGATTGCTTCTGGACTGACTAACATTACTAATGCTAATTGATTATATTTTATGCATCGCACAGACGTACATGGAATATATTGAATACATATATACATATAT
>JAGJTL010005742.1:3677659-3736673 GCA_022063505.1 Calosoma granatense | reverse complement strand
GGCGAAGTATGTAGTAACATAATGTTATATGTGGTGGTTACTGTAGCTGGAAGCATAGGAATAATTGTGGCTTGGCGAGGCATTCTTGCTTGTATTGCAATGGCAATGGGTAAATAGTACCCTGCAATTTTTTCTCGTTCAATTGTCAAAAAACAACAGCCTGTGTGTATATATATGCATGTGTGGCCGTGTATTTGTGCCGTTCCGGTCTGCAGTTTCCTTTATTGTCGGCCATTGTCGTCTGCTCGTTGCGAATGTGCATTTTTCGGTATGCAATTTTCTGCAAGGCGGTTTCTTTAAATTACAATAAAATTTCTACATTAATCACAGGTTAAGATCGGACCGATGCATTCGCATGTCCCGACTGCATTTTAATTACGTTTTCCTGTCCCGTATACTAACTTTTTACTCTGCCAAACCAACCGCTGGTCTGTTTTCTACTTGCTCTTAACACACCATCATTTCATTCGGCCCCCGTATACATATATTATACTTGTTTATAAATATTTATATACTACACTCATTGTTGTAAATCTATAGAACTACTACTACGTCCACATGTCTCCTAAACAATAATATCTCCTACATAATTCACTAATGACACAATTCATTAATCTCTCTTAGTAATGGTAGCTGTGTTCTAGATAGTATCCATGTTCAATATACAAGTTGATCTTTATCCAGTTGTAATTTACTGTTCATTTTGTTGATGAATTTGATTTCAGGAATGATAGTATGAGATTACAATATATTTATCAGATACACTTGATGTGTATATTTATAAGTAAATACAAGTTTCAGTCTAGTTTACCTTCTGAGAAAAACCGTGAAAGTATGCTATCGTACAAATGTAAAACGAATAACTTAGTTCACATTAAGAATGTGATGCTACTACGTACATGAAATTGACCATGCCGAATGGCATTGCAATTATACAGGCATATAAGAACTACTACTCCGTATTGCATACTATATAATACAACTATGAAATAATAACGTTCGCTCTATATATCTCGTGAAGACATATGTATATATATATATATGAAATAATTTAGTGGGCGTCGTCTAAACCCTGGCGAGACATGCAATGATACATTCACATACTGGAATATACATGTACGTATGTACATATATGGCGAGAGTAACTAAGTACATGTAACGTAACGTAACGTAACGTAAGGGACGCAAGTGGCGTGCGTCATTTACTGGCGAATGCAGACGGTAAGTAAGTAAGGCGTGCATTTAGCAAAGTTTCGTCACAAAATACGAGACAGACAGGGTGGAGATGGAGGCGGTTACACTGAATACACTGACGCGGCGGGTCAAGAAACCCTCTTCATTTACATACATGTGTGTGTGTGTGTGTGTGTCCGCTCGCTATTTATTAATAACAAATTAAACAGTTGAACGAAACCACAGGTATATGAACAACACAGTTAGCAAGCTTATTCTTCTCACAGAAGAAATTATATCAGGATTCTGTAGGAGATAATAATAGCAGTAAATAGAAATACGGTCTAGCGTTAGTTTTTCACAAATTCATATACGAAAAATGTAATACGAGCGTACAAGTGAACGAGCTCATTATACGGCAGGTCGCGTCGTGAGCAACAAATGAGCTTCGCGCGCCTCCGTGCCCTGTTGCTATAAGGCACTATTGATTTTAATAGTGTTGAGCCGAGGGCATATCTGCTTGCTGCTGCATTCTGCTTCAAATAAATGATTAATTAATGTGCCAAGTTTAAAACTGCAACAGTTGTTCCACTGCAGGACAGACATTCCAAGTTTCACAGCGCAACATAAATATCAATAAACACTTCCACTTGTTCTTGTATGTACACACTTGTACTTTTAAACAATAACACAACACTAGAAAGTGAGAAGAAAAGTATTTTACCAGCTGATAATCTGCAAGGCTAATAGTACATGATTGTATAATACACCTGGAAGTGCATCTAATTCGAATTTATATTTGATTAGAATGCCACGGCCAACTTAGCTCATTCCACAATCCTGGAAATCCTTCGGCTATCATGCAGTAGCTATAAAACAAATTGAACGTTAATATCATTTCTCTAGTACATAATTACTGTAAATATCACAGACAATCAACAAGCAAAATAATGAAAATAACAGTGTAATTGATGTAATCAATAAACGTACCTATGTTTATCTATTTATTACCACGTGACATATATATCAACTGTAATGAAATTAAGTAGATAAAAGATACTATGAAATTTTATACTTTACGAAAATATTATATTATCCTTGAAATAGATATCTAATATACAAAAATATTAACTGATTATTGATGATTAAAACCTAACGTACATACATAGTATTATGAACAACCAAATATCTGCTGGTACAACTTCACCAAACGAGATAGATTTCTGCTTGTTAACATATCTACTAATGGGTAATTAAATCTCCTTGATGCGGTGCGGAATAATCCCGTTCCATTCGTGTCAAATCTGTCAAATATTCTGTAACGTTTCGTTCAACATCATTCATACACCTATTTACAGCAGGATAACGTTGTCATGGCAACGCATGGAAACCTGATTCATCAAGTTAACGAGACCTTTTTAGAAAACCGATATTACACACAGCTATTTTCTGCAACTAGTAGTGCTTTTATTTCTATTATTTTTATGTTGTACGACGTGGCACGTCATGTGCATGATTTCAATGCACCCGTAGTGTATTTTGATCTTGACATTGGGGGCTCAAAGCGTTGCGCATACAGAACCGGTTTCAACAAGTTTTAATTATACTACCATTTAGAAAGAAGCAGGAGATTTCAATAATACATATTTATACATATTACAGTACAGATAGGAAAAGTAAATGTCAATACTCATTTCTGTGCTGTACTGTAACAGCATGTTAGTTGAATGCATTGCACACTTACTGCTATTGTATTTTTCCATATGCAAGCAGTTGGCGCACATACGTACATATGTCGAGTTGTTGCTTGGATACAACACGGCCCTGCAGGCATCACGTGAAATTACAGTTGAAAAAAATAAGCAAATGAAGTGAACGGGTTCGCATCTCTCGCTCGTTCATTCGTTGTTGCTGCTCTCTCTCTGTCTATTTCCCCGGCGTGTCTCGACGGGTTCATAATTTCGTGTTTGTTTTCATTTTTTAATATGAATCATCGTCGTCACCCGTGTTCGCAGGTCAAGCGTTGCGCGTCTGTGAATCACCACCACTGTGGTGTGCTGCTATCTGGTGGCGATTTCCTGTAATTAACGTTACACAGGTCAGTGCACAACGACGAGCACACCGGGACCAAATTCAGATGATTTATCATCGCGATTCGTCTCGGTTGCCTGGTTCTGTCCTCGTTTACTCTTCACATTTCTCCATTTGCTGGATAAATTAGCACCTTTGTTATTGAAATGACTGTCGATTTATACGCATTAGAAATATATACGTGTGTGTGTGTGTTGTACACGTGTGTATACATATGCACTCTCTTGTGCAATCGAGTTTCACAATTATTATTACTAGTGCTGCTGCTGTTGGTCGACGTGTGGAGACTCAGGCCGTACGTTGACTCTCTCGCGAATGCTAAAGAGTCGCGTGTGTACACTGACGATCTTTGATCCCCTTGTGGCAGATTTAATTGTACGACGTTGATAAGTAATTATTGGTCATTTACAGCCCCAGACTACCTGGTTCTCTAGTGTAAAAAGGTTTTTATTTCTGTAAGCATAAACAAGCAACAAGAAACTGCTATGAATATACAATTCAATAGCTGCTGGTGTTAATTTCAATCGTATGAATATTTGACACGACAATTCGATGAATTCCTTGCGAGTTTATGTGTAACCAAGCAATGCATTCTGAATACTTTTCACATTACTTGTGGAAACAATCAAACAATAACGTTGCTATGGAAACAGTGTAAACAATCACAACATAGGTAAGCGTGGAGTTCTTTGAAAACGAGTATTTTTCTATTTTGCCGTTTTACTTATTACCATTTGTGTGTGTGTATTATATGATTTATTAATTTATTCTGTGAAAAGCAATGACAAGTATATTGTTGAAAATTTGATGAGCAAAACGGCATTCCATTGACATATACATGTATGTACATTTATTTGCATTCATGTACGTACGTACGTAGAAAAGTTATATAGAGTCATAAAATGCAATGTGCCGCTGAAAAGAGAACAAATAATCTGGAGAATAAGTGAAGGCCGCTAAAGACGCGGATTGCGAATGGCCGAGAAGAAAGAGGAATGAATTAAAGGGTTTAACTACTTGCTTGTGCCCGAAACATTGGTTGTCCGATTATGCCAACAGACTGTGACGAGGTCAGGTCGCTATTTTACAGGCCCGGATTCTGACAATAATTTACTTGTCTTATTTATATCATCCTACAGTGTTTCATGACTATTTCTGTACACTTAAGGATAACTACTATGACTTTCATTATTATTATTATTATTAAACAGATTTAACACTAATGTTTGAACAAACATTCACTATCATCATTTTACTAACCAACACTAGTGAACTCATATTACATCAAGTGATTACTCCACCGTGCAAGTAGCAGATACATGTGTGTATAAGTGTGTGTTGTCGCGAGTGTACACGGACTCTAGTATTGTGCGATGAATGCACGCTCTATTTAACAGGGCACATGTGCCACCCTTCACTCACATCGCACGGTTTCATTTCGACATCGTTAATTAAGGGAACTGGCGCGCGCGAGCTCTATACCAACTGCAATTTTCAAGGCACGAGTACAGTTTCCACATCGCGCGAGCGATTTGACAATATAGCGAGCGTCGCAAGACTTCATTGCAACGTGTGTGCTTGTGTGTCGCATTGCATTTAGCCGTAGATTCGGAACGCTGCAGGCTCTGCAGTGTCTAGTTGCTGCTCATCTACGGTTTTCTTAGGTCACTCGAAGATTAAAACGTTCAGAAGATGTGCAAGCTAGAAAATGTAGTTGCGTTTAAACACGGATCATTTGCGTTCCAAGCAATAACTGTCATTAATGGAAAAAACCTAATGTACAACAACGTTATTGCTGCGAGACGAGTAGATGCACCATTAAATAAAATAGGATTAATGCTTAACATTTAAGTACTGTCGTTATCAGAGATTAAATGTTTTTATGTTGTTTGGCGTTGGATTGAAAATTGTATTTCTAGGTTACAAATTAAAAATGAATTCTAAATGAACTATAGAGAAACATGTCACTGATGCTGATGATGATATCTATTTGTTATATATGGTATGCATTTCAAAGAACATTCCTTCGTATATTTTTTTAAGACTTGTCTAACTGAACAATGGATTATTTTCTGGAAATTCATTTCTAAAAAAACGTCACATAGTCTTCGTCGTTTTATTTGTCTGATCAATCATAGTGTGGCCTTACCGTCTTTTGTCACTTTTGTCCATTCGGCATTTTTCCATGACAGATTGGCATCGCATTCTAACGGTGCGATGCTTGTCAGAAAAATACATAATAATCTGCTTTCATACATATTTCTTTTCGAGAAATTGTCAGCTGTCCGTGTCACACCAATTCTTGTGAAAATGAAATTGATATTTCTTACGGCACTGGCCAATTTGTTCTTTCTTTATATATTTTTGCGTCACCTTCTCAACACTCTTCGTACAAAATATAATACGTATATATTCTTTTAAATGTTTTAAACATTCGTTCGTAAATGTTTCAGTGTGAAACATTGATTTCTTTTCTCAGTATAATGTTGTCATGTATTTCCATGTGTGTATTGATTTTACAGTAATTATTTTACTTTATTTATAGTGGGATTATGAATGTTTTACAGTGGAATATGTTATGTATACATGTACAATGTTGTCCGTTGCTTGCATGCAAGTGTAAGATATGTATCAGTGAGTACATACTTACTCATATCCCACTTATGTGTGATGATTTGCCTCTATGTATGTATGTATGGGTTTATGGAGTTGTATGATTAAAAGTATATGTATACGTATATATAAGAGTGAGATGCGTGATGGTATGTACATTATTGTTATCTACTGAGCTGATGTGTCTGTTAATGTGTTAAGAAGTGAACATATATACACTTAGGCCGTGTGGATTTGACGAAGTTGTGAGATTTGTAGCGGGAAACAGTGATAAATAAATATTTAATTGTCTTGTCATCAATTATTATCCGATATTTATCGCAGAACACGTGAATAGGTTATCAGCAGCAGCAGCAGGGGGCGGTGGGGGGCGGGGGATTAAGGCTGTGAGCGATGGAAACATTTGATAGGTCTAAATGGGAATTTTATGTACGCAGAACAAGTTGTTAAAATTTACATTTTCGTATTTTTCGATTAAGTTCTTGAGTTCACGACCTTGTCTGCGAACAATAAAAGATTTTACGAGTTTCAGACGCCACACAGTTACATAGGCGTAGACACGAGGTATGCCTTGAGAAGTAATAAAGATAAAACGCTAATTACGACATGATTTCACAGATTTTTCAATTAATATATTCACATTGTGTTCGGATAAAGTGTTGTACGCATTCTTACCGGTGTAATGTATGTATGTAGTTTTACTTACAATGTGATACGTTAACACATTCAACAAATTAAACATAGGTTTCTTTTTTCTTTTTACTAATTTCTACAACTTGCAATTTCTGACGCTTAATATCCTGTCATTATTGGCTTATAATGTAATGTAGGATTGAGTTGACGTATAAGTAAATGATTTTAGAAATGTTATTCTTGTAATGATTACACATTCTTGATCGTATAGTTTTAGTGTTAATTCTATATATAAAATAACTCTTTATACATTTGTGATCTAGATTTGGTTCAATTATGATTTGTCTATGAACAGTAAACAAATGTTGTTAGAAGTTGTGGCTTAAGATCTAGATGTAAATATGTTATTAATTCGATTCTGTATGTGTGTGTGTGTGTAATGATGTTTGAACTGTGTGCTAGTACAACTCTGTGTATATATTAGTGTATATTGAGTTGTGTGGTGGTGCATGCGCACCCACATGCATGCCGTACGGTGGTTTCGCAATGTCTGGAGACAGGCACGTGCGAGTGCAACTGGTGATCGCCAGGGCCCCAGCTGCACAGCGTTCAACGATGGCCGCGGGCCTCTGCAACAGACCGGTGTGTTGTAAACCAGACACACGACGCCCGTATATCCGCCACACCGGATATCAGGTAGCCCGGGCTGTCCACTCGCTTGTCCATCCGTCTTCACTGGCGAATTCATTACCAGACCATAATGAAAAATACACCGGTCTCAATAAATACCTACCTGCCTTGCCATGTGTTATCTACATTCTATGAATGAGCCAAGGTGCCTCATTCAGATCCATAGACGTGATTACACGAATATATGTCACATATTATACTTGGATTATTAAGTCTAGCGACTGCTGCAAACTAAGCTAATTTTATAATCGTGTTTTTTTATCAGATATTTTTTAACTAAATTATTCCAAGAAAGATTTCTGTGTCGCAATTAATAAAATACCAAGCGGTTCATTTAAATCTTTAGTTTTTTGAATGTTATTTCATTAATTTCGAAATTGATTCACATGTGAATTATTATAATTTCATAGAATTATAAGAACTAAGTTATGCGAGAGAACACAGAGAAAAAAATGTATGCATATTCAGGTTTCTTGAAATTCTACCGAACCGTGATATAGTAGGAACAAACGGATATTGTTAATATGTTTTTAATTATTGTTTTCATTATCAGATCATATGCAAATTAATATACATACTGGTATGATCTTATTAAAAATTATGATACCAAAACCATAACGAAATCGGTGAGAACATTACAAACGAGTATAATGATTGTTTTTTCTACATTTGTAAATTATATTTATATAGAATTATGGTACTATTTTACTTGTAATTTGAGAAATTCTAATGCTTCATGATAAGGAAAAATAATATTATTTCTTTGATGTTAAAATGTTCTTTGAAATAGTAATGTCTACGTTATTATTTCATTTCATCCTTTAACTCAAAGAGATTTAAGTAAAACTGTTATTCATGTAAAGAATGGCATACGTGTGTAACGCTTTGATTGTTTTGATTTCTTTTCAATTTTCCTCCATCTCCGGTAATAATAACTTGCGTAATGCATTTGTGAATGTTCCGTGATGATGACAATTGATTTATTATTTCCGGAAACTTCTCGCAGTTCAGGTACCGTTTTTCCAGTAATCAAAGTTAAGTGCACACTCTTCATAAAACATTGAAAACTCCATAGTTTTGCTACGCTGGGACATAGATAAATAAATGGCAGCAGTTATACTGTCACTCATAAATGGTTTATGTGGATTAGGTAAATAGAATATTATCATGTTCCCTGCATATATATATCACAAAATAATTATTTATCTATTTATGTGGGTCTCTCAAGTATTTTCACAACTTAACAGAATTAACACTTACACATACAACATTTAAATGGCGGTGGTATTATTTACAAGTCGATAGAAAATTAGTGTAAACGGTACCACTGTGTTCAGTAAATGTTATCTGGAAGTACCGTACAGTACTGTGCGGCTTTTATGTTCTATATATTAATAATGATTAATGAACGGGTACTGATTGCGTTCTTTGTTAGGCTAAAACTAAAATAGGCTATCCGTGCAATTTATCGGATAATTATTATACGCGTTCATAGTAATGTTCATTTAACAATATGTTTCACAGCAGCACATTTGACAAGCTTACACATTCAGACACGTGTTTCACTATTTAAATTAATAGTTTACCATAGTCAAATGAGCAGCTAATGAGAAATGAATATACTAGTTATACATAGCAGTATGATCAAGATGAACTATTGCCATTTGAAATATTTATTCCATATACAATTCATAATGATTCACATACTTGATGAGATTGTCAAGATCAAGATGAACACAAGAGTATTTGTTAATCCTATTTTAATTATTAATAATTGCAGTTAATTTGTACAATTATGTAATTTGTCGGGATAATTTATAACGATTTCATATACAAGTGTGCAGATGTCTAAATTTGCTTTCATCATAACTTCAAGTAATAAACACCTATAATTACTATATCCTTGTTACGAAACCTTGCAATAAACTCTCCATTCAACGTTCCTATAATTTATGGCAATTTGATCGTTCATTTTCTTAGTAGTTTTCGCACGGAATGTACCGATTAATTTTGCCATCATGGTACCTTCATCGTCTGCATAACTAGCACCCCCCCACCCTCTCTGTGTCCACCCATGTTGCACCACCACTGTGCTATACCAGATGTCTTGCCTTGTATTGTTATTTTTTTTTCGCCAGCGACTTAATCAGAAGCTGGTACCCATATTAAGGCTATCTTTGCGTCACTGTATATCGGTATCGTTGTTGTTTTGTTCCTTGTATGACACAGGTTACATTATTAGTGTATCGCTTTTGTCATACGTGTATATTTAATTTGATTTGTGTAACAATTTTCCAATGGGAATTGACGCAATGGGGTTGACGTAGTAGGTGTCAATTATACAGATTATAGCCTGGATTTATTTACGTGTTGCAATATTCCAACACGTAAATAAACTTTCTAGAAGGGTGAATCATACAGTTGTCTAGTGAAAGGATATTCTATATTAGTTAAAAATGTTAATTATAGAACAAAATATATATCGCAGATTCAGTAAATTTCTTATGAACAGTACATAATCATTTTATAACGAAGTTAATTTCGCTTGTCCCCCTTGTATCAGTTAATTGATACAATTATGGAAAGTTACAGGAGTTTGTCGACAAGAATGGTACAGGTGATTTTTGGTAACAAATAACACATAAATAGGTACACACACACACACGGCTGTCTGTTATCTTGATAAGATAAATATTCAAATTACATCGCATTCTTGACTCTCGTGCACACCTGCTATGGTTTTTGTTTTTTCGCTCCATTTTCTACGCTTTCAGACAAAATAATAACCGATGCGTCATAAAAACAATTATAATGTCCAAATGGTAAATGCGGAAACTCAGATAAAATGGTGATAGTGTGTAAAACATGGCCGACGTAAGGTATTTAACATATAACCGGGTCCATAGATTTTATCAAAACGTACCGACACACATATTCCGTGATGATGATTTGAACATTCGCTATTGCACATTGTCGTAGGGACGATATTCCACTGAAGACCTTGTTTGTAGTCACGGCTGCTGATCACTATGTCAGCACAGCTAGTCTGCTATGTTTGGGATATAGTTTTTTTTGTTGTTATTCTTATTATAATTAAAATTTATCTCGGCTAAATCTCAATGCCGGCTTCTTAATGAGCCGAGTGCAGATTGTGCGTGCGCGTAACGCATTTGTTTAATTTATGCGTGGTTTTTATTTTGTTGAAAACATCGCCAACTCGCGTTTCTTGCCGTGTCGTTTGTATGCTTCGTAGTTTTATAATGGAGGATACATAACGTAACGTTTCTGTTATGTTAAATCCAGAAATAACCGGAATGATTGATGTCCAGTTGTATGTGAGGGAAGCTACACTTATGTACAATATATGTCATGAATATGTACTGACATGTTTTATTGAAAGGGATCAGCTAAGCACACATGCATAAGTTTACAATGAAGTGTAGATAACAAATATGTACTACTCTACTAATAAAGACGACTAATTATTAAATAATAATACAATTATATAACCGTATGTTTTTTATTAATAAATAATAAATTCCCCAGCGAAATAACCATTTAGCGGATCAATGAACTTACTTAGTCCAATAAAATTAAAACTACAGGCGTCAGAAGATAATTTCTTAATGACAATAATAAAATTTTTAATGAATGAGTAATTTCGATTAAAAGCTTTGATATGGGATAAAATGTTTCAGCTTTGCAGTTCAAATATAAACTATGTTAAAATTTCACAAATATATTTATACATATGTATACTATGTATAGAAATAACAGGTGTATCAGTTTGAAAATATATTATCAATGTCCAGAGATCTGAGTATATTGCGCACATTGTGTACACAGATAACGTCTAGTAAATTCCTATTTTTACAACAATTCTCATCATTCTTACCAGACGCAACGGAGGTTGTTGATCTCGCATTGTCGTTTTAAATAATTTATTGTTTATGAGATTAATTTACGATAAACATATTTACCGCTCTTATTACAATGAGTATGAAATAAAATAAAACAAAAAAAACATGAAACTAAATCTGCACTTGGTATCTCGAACAAGCATATTATGCTAATTATTCTTAATAAAGTAGTGTGAGTAACTACTGCCTTCATACATTATATTACATACATGTGTAACATACGTGCGTACATACATACAAGGGACATGAACTTATCTTTCATGATTTCTATCAGGTTTTGTACTTGCAGATAAATGCACGCAATTATTATATATTTTTATATTTCTCCGTGTAAAACATATACTATAATTATTTGGATTATGTACATTGTTAATTAATGTTTAATTAAATTTTATTTACAAATATTAGATTTAAGATAAAACATAATTTAATTTTTTTATTTGTTAGTATTAAAATTGTAACCATTTACATCAACAACAATACTGAAAAAGAATGTTAATCTTGAAAAATTTTAATTGACTCGTTGGTCATAAATTCCGGATAAAATACAGCTGTATGCAAATGGTGCCGCTTATAAAATGAAATGAAAACAGCTGAAGGTAGAGCGGAAGATAGGTGACGTTTAACATGACGATCAGTGTCTTGAAAAGTCATTACAAGCCCAGCCGACGTTGATAACTATGTTCCCGTGTTAAATGATTGAATATGATCACCACTCTGCATTGAAATTACAACGTAGTCACTGAATATTAAAGTGAATCGTAAAGTATATGCTTCATAACGTAAAATCCACTCAGCTCAAGCAGTTGACATTTTTTTTGGGCCGTGTGCAAGATTTATGTCTTATGATATAATATTTTTATGTTCCGTATGTAATAATAATGTTTTGTCTAAGATTTTAAACAAACTACTAGAAATACAGTTCTGAGAATTACATGTAAGTAATACAATGATACTTATGTATTCAGTACCTTTCGCTATAAACGCTAATAGAAAAGTATAGATCAAAATATATAAAACAAACCATTCTCTTTTACTGAAAAACTGCGATAATAATTAAAATTGTTGTATGCATGAATTAACATTTAATATTGAACTCTGTTTTATTATAACTAATAAATAGATCATTTTCTCATACTAACAGTATCAGAATCTTCTAGTAACTAGACTTCTCGCATCACAATAAGAATATCAAGATATTTTATTCATTTATACTGAATACATAAATACTGAGAAAGGAAACGAAAGGCCACAACCGTCTGCCCTATATATTATTATTCAGATGTTAAAATTATGAATGAACATTCCAAATATGATGTCATTGTAATGTGTTTGATCTTATTTCAATTTGTGTATATTATTACTTGTACACATTTATAAAAAAAAAAAAAAACGTTGATTGCAACCCGCTTAACATAAAATTTAGTTTGGTTGCCTGTTGTATATTTAGGGGTTATAACATGTTAGGGGATGTACCGAAGCCCCTATTCTCTTCTCAACCTGATAAGGTGGTGAATGTGAAATTATTTTTATGAATTACATATCCTTATTGTAGTTTTATTAAATATGCATATTTCATATAATAGTGCTATCATTATGATGTTCACATAGAACATACAGTTATTCATATGGAATGTTAGTATTCATATCATAACTACATATGTACATAGACTCATACATATATACATTATTCTAGACAGACATGAATGTACTTGTGTGTACATGTATAGTACGCATGTGCAAGCTATTATTTGGGCAGGTGTTTCTATGCTACAGTACAGTTTACTAGTAGTATAGAATAGAGAAGGGTTTGAGAGTAAAACAGAATCATCCACCGCGCTGTAGACGTGGCACATTACGAGACATTGTGCCACCCGCGAGTATATAGGTATTTGCATATCAATTAACGTAACAACAGCTGTCCCATTACAATTGTCCGCCATTTTATAGCCTTTTGTTCTTCGTTAACTTCACGAACAATGTGACCCTATAAGCGAACAGTATCGGTACAATTAATTAATTAACCGTTCCAATTAAATCAATAATGAATCGCACTTTGGATGCTTCTGTTTTCATATCCGTACGCATTTTGCACAAATCGATTTTCGATATTCCGGGAAATGATTGTACAAGTTTGGATAAAGGGTTGGACATGAAATGTTTTTACCAATTATTGTTAAATATACTCGGGTCCTATATACATGTAATACTTTGTTCATATTGTTATAATTTAAAATTTTAAAAATGTGTATTTAATTAAAATGGTTTAGAAACAGTATTACTAGAGCCACGCCTAGAAAAACGAACATATTAAATACTTGTAAGTTACTACTTTCTCTGTATAATTTATTTACAAAACTTATAATTAATCTAAATATTTACACTAGTTTATTATTACATTATAATGATAGCAGAGAATTATGACTGAAGTAGCAATATATACACTCGTATATATTGAGCGCGGTACTTAAACATTTTTGTAGAAAAAAAACTTATAGTGGTAGTTTTATACGCCATTAAATTAAGTATTGGCCATCAAGTTTTACCCGTGGGTCGTGCAGATGGCAGTTAATGCGGGCATCTAATAAATAAGATATATATCGTACAGAAAAAAATGATATATAAAGAATTAGGTTACGGGACCATATATAAAACCTACGTTGCGAATACATACATACATGTTTGCTCTTGATCAGAATTTCAAAGCACTCTTATTTAACTGGGGCTATGGTAAATGGAAATGTGTAGCTTTATAAATAGCATTTATATTGTTGACACAGGATCTGACTGAACGAAATTTTATTACTGCTGTCAACTTTTGATAAGTTCCAGTCTATAATGTTAACGGAAGATCAGTTGAGTTTTGAGATCATTCGTTCACTAGTAGTAAATCAAAATAACACTAACAAATACATGTACAATAAAATTCTACAATTTAAACAGGTTTAAAGATTTGTGAACCCCTTCAGACAGGACTGTTTGATATTAGAAATTGTAACTTCTCGAGTCTGTTTGAAATTCAGTTCCAGTATCATGAATGGATAAGAGCAACTGCTATTTATACAAAAATGATACCATTAGCATATCATATAAGACTATCGTCATCATGTTGTCGATATGGTAGTTCGATTAGACTTGAAACTATAAATTATACAGTAAAAATGTCACATTAAATTTCGATTATATATACCATTAATATTAGTCTACATTTAATAATCCAGATAGCAATAATTATATAAGTATCTTGCAGGCCACTCCATATATAGTTCGCTAGTGGAAATAATTAACATTCGACACGAAATGTACACAGGTACGAGTGAGCAGTGTACAGTTACAAGAGTGGAACAGGAGCTTGGTAAGAAAAATTACAAGAAAAGTAAGGTGATACCATAAAACGTTAAATTCTACTTGGAAACTCGGAAGAGATAATCTCGGATTACGAAGGAATTCAAGGAGAGCGCTGCTGTGTAGCTACTGTTTTAATTGCGGAATATGTGCAGAACACGGCAAATTCCTATTAAAGTTATTCGTAGTACCTTAGGTATCAGATAAATTTTGGATGGATTAAATAAACTCACAAAGGAACACGCGTACTTTGTGTTCTGGCGTCGGATGTTAGCAATACGTGCGTACGTTACGTTTCTCTGCTTGGGTTAATTGCGTTTATAACGTGAAAGATAATTTATTTTCATCATATTTTGGGAAAGGAAAAAGATCATTTCAACGCCTATAGCTAATGCTAATATAAACTAAACTATTTTATGTATGGATAACTTTTCTCTCAATTCGAATTATGAATTTATGAATAATCTTGCTTCCTTAGTACCCCCAGCCTTGCCCCCCACGTCCCGAACGATGGACGGGGAACAAGCAGGTTAACTGGAATGTACAGCATTGGCAAAACAAAAATCAATATATCTTACAAGTCATAAACCTTGTCACAAACATGTGAATTATTCTTTTAAACATAGAATTTAATAGGTACGTTAAACTGATTTATATATGTTATTTGGAATTTACTTATGCCTGTATGTACTGTTGTTGATTGATGTTTTACTTTATAAAACTAATTAACTAAGATTTCTTCACTGTTGTGCATTGGAATAATATTGATATTGAAAGAATGTCATTTACTAGAGTGGTTACAAGTATCTGTTTTGCAGTAATAAGAAATATTGACAATTATTATCGTTCTACGGAAACTCGATAAAGATATTGTAAATGTCGTTATTTTTCGAAATTAATTTGTGTAATGACTCTATTCATGAAGTGGAGTTCTTTTATCTCTTGATAAATGCAAAGACTGTATGTTACTAATGAATGACGTATAACTTTATACATGTTTGAATTGATACTCGGACCTTATCACAAACATACGCATTATGTCGTATATATGGTATATCTTGCAACCCCTAGAAGGAATATATAATGTTTAGAACAGCTGATTGATCAGATACCTTGATTATCTGCCGAATAAAGCAAATAAGACCTTAACGACAGAAGCCATGTGATAGTATCGATAAGGGAGACCCAGTGTAAGAGAATAAAACAGAGTGAAACGTAAACGACAAGTAAGGACAGGCACGCTATATCGCGATTATCAAATTACCCCGTTGTTTACCGTTTAACATTACATACGTGACTTGACAAGAGCGTTGCTGGGACCACACCGGACGTACAACCGGACAGACAACACACTGGTGACATGTACAGCCGACGAGTTTTCGCGAGAGAATGTGACGACACACACACAAGTTACGGTGATTGGTTCATTCATTGAGCGTTGCGCAAGCATCCAGGCACAAGATGTTCCAGAATGAACGGGGGCTCTCTCACACCTGCCGCCCTGCCCGGTATCAGCTGTCTGCCGACAGGGACGTACTAACATAGAATCATTCATGGGGCTGCCCGCACTGACAGATGGACTACCACCAGCTGATTCAAACCATAGCTTATGTAACTGTTCTAATTTCCAATGTTTCATTCTAATTCGTCTATGCGACAAGCAGGTTTTATTTTAATTACAAATATATGTATACTTTAAATGTTGCAGATTTTGGTACGTAACGATTATGAAACTGAATGTTTACTAATTTTAATATAAACTTTATGAACGTTGTACAACATGAAATGAAAGTCTTTTTCGTATAGGCCTTATTGAACGTGACAACTTTAGTATAATTACTACAATATTATAATAACATTTCCGGCACACTGCGAGCATCTGTTTCCTTCACTGTGTTAATAGAATTCTATGAAATTACGTTAATTTAGTTATTTTATGTATTTTTCGTTTTTTGCTCGTTACACAACTGTGTGGTAATGAAAGAGTGTACGTGTACGTACAGGTATATACCGTTAAACCCGCCCCTGTGCTAACCTGTGTTGGTATGTTTCGGGGGTAGGACGTGAGGGCGGTTGAGGTGTACACACCTCCCACCCTTCGATACCGACAACATATGTTCTCCAGAGTCAGCTGATGCCTGCAGTGGTGCTGTAATTTGTGTTAAGAACCCAGACGAGACCGACAAGTCCTTTTTACATGCCTACGTATGTATGTGTGTGTTTGTAAAATTTTACAACAGGATGCACCGCAGTTGGTTGTTGAAAGTATTTTTGGATTTCAGTCAACCTCTCACCCTCCGGTCATCCCCAGCCCTCACTCCTGAAACTACCCTGTATATACATGCATGCATGCATACCTGGCCACAAATACTAGAGGGTGGATGGTTATGGGTAATTGTTTTGGAGCCACAGGAAGGGATTAACATTTTGAAATTGTTTCGGGAAATTGTGTCCGTCCTAATGAGAATATGTGGAGTTTTAATGATGTTGTTATGCAAGCTAACGCCTATAAATTGTCGACTAAATTATTTTAATATTGATGATAATACCAGCATAATGTTATATAACTCTACGTTAAAATCTGAAGCTTATTTTGCTGTAGACAAACATTCATATATGGTTTTGCAAATAAATCGGTTGAACTGTTAAATAAGAAGAATAATGATTGAAAAGCATAATGGTAACGTTCTACAATTTGTCATTCATAGAGAAATACAAATATTTGTTGTGATTTACCAGTAAATACTTTACTGTCAGCTGCTCGTCAACAGCTGGCCTAGTTATAGGTGACAAGTTACCAGTGAAGGGTTATTCAAAGGTATGATCAATATTTGCACACTTCATATTATTTGTTTGAATTCATCATACTCTAAGGAAATACATATAATTTCGTAACGTTTTATAATCTTGCTACTAAATATTTTCTTCCGTTTTTTCCTCTTTTAATATCCTCATATTACGTTCAATGACCCTTCAGTTCTGATCAGATTGCCTCTTTGACGTAAAATAAATGATTTTTGTCCATTTACAAATCCCGATTCCATTCTGTTTTGGGCATAACGTCCAAGTTGAAATAATAACAATCGTTTTATTAAATCTTTGTGATGTGTTACACGATGTTTCGGTGGCCAAGATGTTTGCAATTTTCTCAAAATACGCAGAAGTGTCGATTGCGTGAGACCGACAGATGGGGACCGTACGAGAAGTCTTCTCGTATTCGTATTTCGCATTCGCCTGATGTGTATGTGTGTATGTTTACCCCCGTAATATATGTGCAGGCAAATACTCCACACATACGAGTGTATATACATACATGTATTTGTGTGTCGGGTTTCAAAACCACCAGACGGAAAAAAATAAAATAAAAATTTTATTATGTACCCAAGAGCGGTGGCCGTGGAGTCCATATGGCACTGTCCGTAGATTTCATTTTTGTTATTTTCTGTTTCGGGGTTTCGCAAACGTTGAAAGTACTGTGTATTGTATAAAACGACAATGACAGCGTACGCAGAGAAGGAAGCCACTGTTACATGCACGTAATTGTATGTATACACTGTACCCGTTCTCTTTTTTTCGCTTTAAAAGTCAAACCAATGGTTTGGTGTAAATTTTGAGTCGTGACAAGAAGGAGGCTGTATCGATTTTTTTACTGTTAGTGGTTTTTATCTGTTGTTGACTTTAAAAAGTATTCTCAGAAAAATACTAAGTAAGTTTAATTTATTTTTGTAACATCAATGGTTACAGTAAATGCTTTGAGCTGCCTGTTTAAACAATCGCTTGTACAGTTGTATTTTACAGTCTGCTTTCTTACAAATATTTCAGCGTGTAGTGTCAGTTATATCTGCTCCAACTACCCACAACCAATGTGTGATCAACAAGAACGAACAACTGTCAGTTAGTTTCAGAAAACAGTTTCATAAAGGTCCACAAGTCACAGTAAGTATCCTTAGTACACTCTGGTCCCTTCCAAAATAACTTTTCTCGTAACGCCTCTGTGTCAAATATTTTACTTGATCAACGGTGCAAGTAATGGAAGCAATCAAACTGAAAATTTAAGACAATGGTTGAACATTGCTTCTAGAATTTCGCCCTGATAAATATGAATTGCACGATATAAATGGGAATTGACGGTGCATGTGTACTGTACTTTATGTAAACTGGTATATTGTTTTCAGAAGATCCAGTTGAAACTGGGGAATATGAAAATACGTATTGGTGACATGTTTATCTAAAGCGGGAGTCGACTGACTCGTATAGAAGTTTGGCTTATGTTATTTATTTACATGCTCGTTCTTTTCGGAATTCTTCGGTAACTTCGTCAACTGCCAATCGAGCCAGGCGCACCCGTGCGCACGGTGTAATCCTGTGATGGAACGTGGGGGCCAATGCTTCACATATCCAACACCACCATCACCAGCAGCACCAGCAGCAGTTCCCTGCCGCCCCTACACACGGCTGTAATCTCGTAAAATCGGGAGCCGTGGCGAATATGCGGCGAACGCATTTTTGCAGGAGTGACGATAAACAGGGAACGGAGGTCATATATCTGCAATGTGCGTGTGAGGAGTGTTTGTATAGGTTTCGATGAGGGTACACACACACGCACATACATTGTGGTTGAATCGTCCAACCCGCACTGATCGTACTGACCTGATGATGTAGGTATATCCGTGTGTGTGTGTGTGTATGCGTGTGCACATGCGTGAGTCAATAGTTGTATTGCACATTTATACCTATATAGAGGTGTGTACATGTATGTGTGCGTGTGTATATGTGTGTTGGGCAGGAGAAACAGTGGAAAGCAATCTATTTCTTCCGGTCGGGTCCTGGATTTATGCCTGTACAGGAAGCGAGTGCGTTTAGGAATTCCGCCAAATGATTTGCGGCTCCTATTACCGCCCCGCTAGTCCGTCAGCACATCGCTAGCTGGCCTCTCTCTCTCTCTCTGCCTGAAACTAGTCCGGTCCTGTCCCCTGGAAGGTTCGACTCGACGCGGCCCTGTTGTTATACGTACCGGATACTTTTTTCCGTTGGTTTTTTTTTATTCGCGCGCGCTCGCACACCCGCACCCCTCTCATCGTCGTACTGGCCTGGATCGCTTTTAGCGCGATGGTGTTTTGTTATTTATATATTTATTAACTCGCTGGCATCTCGTGCTGCTGATAAATCAACATTTTTATCCTGCTGCTGGTGCGGATTCGACGCCCTACGAGGTTAAGAAGAAAAAACACGGTCGAACGGAACTGACAAATAAGCTGGTGGAAGAATTAAAGGCCACGTCGAATTGTCGATATTTCGCCACGCCGACTCCTCTTTAACTCACTAAGAAAATGTTCCCGTTTTTGCGCTACAGTTTTAGGGAACGACCAAATTAAAAACAGAGAAAATGTTTTTCCCGCACCAGACACAATCAAAACTCGAACAATTATCGCCTCTTGCTCGTTGCTTTATGATGTGAAACGAACTTTTACGCCGGTTTCGTTTTCTCGCTTGAAATTTCTGTTGGCACGAAAACAATTTTATATTATTATTTTTTTATCTGTGAAATATTGGATGCTTTTCAAGGATGGGTAAACATAAGTTAGATAACATAACTGGATTATATGCGCCGCGGATTCGTATTTCGTTTTGTGATTTCACACCCAGACATGGTATGTCATACGACTAGACGCATCAACCTTACTTTTTTCCTCTTACAATTCATACAGATTCATCTACCTATATTATCTTTCATATACTACAATACACTTTCATGAAATATAATTATCTTTAAATTCCTCTGTTCACAGTATCCGAAAATATTCGGAAAATGCTGAAACATAATGTACTTTTGAAAATATTTAATAAATCTGCTGGCATACCTCTCGTTATACAGTGGAATGTGTAACAGTCTTGCCTGTTCTCGGAAATCCTGTGAAGAATTCGCGAAAAAATGCATCGGATGCTAAATAATAATACATTTAGCACAGGTAATAATCAGTCGTAACACACAGGGGAACAGCTGTTGCTTAAGTGCACATAAAAAATGGAGGTTAATCGTGGAGTTTTCATTCACCACGGCAACAACAACTGTTTGTGCATCTCCGGAAAATACCTTAGCGGGCGGTCCCAGGTGGCAGGAAGGCTAAACGATGGCCGATCCGTGACGTCACACCATCATTCCAGTACTTGACTGACTGTATTCAGTTTGCTTCGCAGGTATATGTAGAGAATACAAGTTTCACTCATGAGAAATATCTAGTGGTGTCTGTTTCTAACTCAGTGGTGGATACGGGGAGATTTCTGTTTCCGGTAAAACGCAAAAAATAGCCCCAGTTGTGCTGCCACTGACTTACGCCTGTGCATTCGTCGGTGCACTGTAAGTAGGCCGTGGTGAGGGGCGAAGCCATCAGCTGTTTCCTAGCAACCCCCTTCACTTCTAACCCCTGGGCTGTCACGTGCGTAACAACTACGTAGTCATTCTATCGTGTACGTTCGACAGTTACGCATTGGAATACGCTCACATATTCCAGAGGACACAGACCTCCACACTCCACAATTGATATGAATGGTATCGATAAGTGTTGTTTATTATATTATATTAACAAATGCAATAAGGGATCTAATATGTATGCACGTATGTAGGGTATCGCGTGGTACGTTTCAAACATATGTTGTTCTCACGTTCTTCTATGTAATGGAAGTAATAAATGAAATTATTATGTCTGCATTATGTCGCATTTATATGACGCGGGGTTTTGTGTATTTCTAAAGGTTTTATGTAATGATATTTCGCTTTGTTTAAGCCCGGAACGATATCGAATAATACTCAATAACCGTGCCCGCTGATTCATTTCTGCACACATGTATTGCGTCATCGAGGTAATTTACGCTTTGCATTGTCCTAACCTATTTCAACGTGTCCAAGTAAGAGAATGGTCTATTTCAGGACAAGGTGTAATTTGTTGGAATTACTGAAAGATGGGGGAATTCTGCAGTAATACGTAACGTAAGAATTTTGTACTGATATATTCCTGTATATAATATGTATATTCGTGTGGCCTGCGACATTACATTATCGTCATGCTAACAAATGTTGAGAGTAATGTGAACAAATTGGTAATAGTATACTAGTTGCCCAGCATATGTGCACCAAGTTAATGTATAAATCAATACGGAATTATAGTATTTTAAAATGCATTAAATGTATTGCACTTGTAACTTATTTATATTTCTATATTATTTACAACTTTAAACTTGTCTGTCTGACTAAATTCTCATATAAAAGAAACATGTACAACGAATAAAATAGTAATATTTTATAGATTTCCCACTAACAGAATTATATGTGCATTGCAGGAATTTTCATTTATATAATCTGAATATACTCACGTAACGAATAAAATATCAACTGGAAATTTTAATAAAAAAAGCAGACAGAGAAAGAGAGATAAACACAATGTTTAATTATCATTATAATTGTTTCAAGTAGAATTTCCAGGAAATTTTATCAATAGAATTGTTGGTCTGCTTCTTTGAATATTCAATGTCATTCGCTAACATTTTAGTATGTTACGTTGTATCAATAATTAAACACGACAGATTATTGCTTTTAAAATACGGAAAACCCGGAAGAGGAAAATAAACAATAACACTAATTATTGCGCAAATTTTCCCATGACATGACGACAAATTATTCTTATCTAATAAGCACATGCATTATACGAGCAAATCGAATGCTATTACCTATATATTAATATGGATTTTCATTCTCATATTAACCGACAATAAATATTATTTTCACGTATTAATTACGTGCGTGTGTGCCATGAAATATTTTCAAGAGTAATTAAAATTTTTGAGACGATAAATTAATTATCTAACAGCCCAAGAAAATGTAATGTATTTTTTGTCTCGTTATGGTGAAATGAACAGCTGTCTTTCCGCTCGTATTTTGTATTGTTTGCTTGTTTACGAAGTATTTCGGTGACCGTAAAATTTTTATGCAAAATGAACTTTAGAAGAAACGGCCGCCATAAAGTGGCATTATACAAGCATATGTTAATATATTTCTGTGTTTTTTGTAAACTATATTTTCTTCATAGTCTTTGGTATGAAATTTTACCATTGAATTTCATTTCCAGTATGAACTCAGTTCAAATGAACTTTAACCGAACGTGACTGGGCAAATATGACATATGATATGTGCATACATACACATATATATTTATAAATACGCTGAAACAGGCACGAGAGAATATTAATCATTTTACTAGAATATTTAACGGATTGTTCATGAGTAAATTAAAAATTGTCATTTCAAGCAAATTCAAGATTATCATATGGAATAACACATTTACTAATTAATCACATTAATAGTTTTTTGATGTAACATTTCTTATGTAAATTAATCATTATAAAATTCGTCATTAATTTCAATTATTGTGCAAAAGTCATGGTTATTGGCAATTACTTGCAGGTGTTGTTGTACACATCGGAATGAAGTAGCATTTCTCAATATATGGCGATGATAAAACCGTGAATAATTTAAATGTTTTTCGGTAACATTTTATACAACTTGCCTTATCGTCATTAAATTAATACCTCCGCGAATAAGAATAAAACACCTGGACAAATGTCTGGCAATTTGAACAGTTTAGTTCTGGTATAATGTCAACAGTTGTATTCAGTGTCTTGCCTTGAGCACTTATGAAGGCAACAAGCCAGCAAATATGTGTGTGTGAATACGAATTAGCTTTTCCGCCAATGGACAGCTGGACGCTTTATAATTATTCATTTGTTTGTACAATTACAATTCTACAGAATAACCTGTCATAATCATGAACATACACATATATAAACTTTTCAATGTACAGCGCTATATTTAAAGGAACAAATATAATTAATTAGTTTACATTTTGTAGTATCAGTTGTCTAGTGCAAGTGATGTTTAATTATTTTATAAAACATTGGTAGATAATACAGACATTTTCATTTAATTTGTTTGTAATGATATTATATATTTTATTGTTATAGAAAAGTTACATGGTTTTGGGAACTTCTGGCTACGGTGATGTGTAAGTTAAATAGTTATGCGTAGACCCTGCTTACGATGCGTGCAAGTGTTGGTCTCGTAAAACAATCGTCTAAGACGGAAGCGATGCCGAAAAATGTTGCGTTGGTTTTTCCTGCGCGCGACCGTGAGCACCTTGTTTAATTAAATATTAATTGAAGTCTCATGCCATTAAGTACGTGTACTCGTCTGGCTACATGTGTGACCGCCTGTATGTGTGTGTGAACTAAATGACCCGTTTAAAATTACACTGTAAACGCATTCCAAGTTTAAAGTTATTCTTCTCCGGTCGAAACGAAAGTTGAACCGACAGACAATCCTTACCAGTTATTATGTAATAATGAGTATTTTATGAAACACTTAATTATGCTTGTAAGTTAAATCAGTGAAAATTAATTAAACAAGTTTGTATATACAGTATATATGTTGCATGTTTGTATAGATGAAAAATGTATTGCACTAGTATGGATAATTTGTTTGATCGTTCTGTTCTGTTAACATAATCCATGTTATATTTAATCAGCACACATTAGTAGGGGCCGTAATGCTACATGCATCTACTGACAACACACACACACGGCATGTTGTTGTTTCATTTCAGTAAAAAGAAACAAACTATTAACTCTTTCACGGTGACGTGATTTTTCGAGGAACCCTCAGGAATCTGAGCGCTCATTTCACCAAATAATTAACCAGCTGATGGTTCAGACGTCCGTTCGTTCACTGTCGTCTGTCTACAATGCTGTCTGCCATGTTCGTATAAATGTACTACACATAGAAATAATCAACAATAGACAGTAAGTTATAATTGTTTGTAAAAATCCAGACATCGAACATTTCAAACTGTAGTCAACAACAAAGTTTAATTATTTCAACAATAAAACACAGAGTGCATGAGTCAAATATTTCAGTAAAAAACAAAACTGTGTTGCACCAACACCTATTAGGCGATAAAACTAAAATCCAAGAACTACAATCATTACTATAATGAATATTTCGATTAGTCTTATCGTCACAAAGTACCGTTACCATTTCATTATCACTGAAAAAAAAGAACAGTTTTCAAACTTGTCCCATAATGGTGCCACTTGATGTCATTATAATATCATTTAATGAAAATAGATCAATTGAATTCATCTAAAACGATATGCTAATGTTATGCGGCCAGTGATTTTTCCAATGTATTGCATCCACTTAATACAAGGCCTTCAGTTTTATCATACGGTACAACAATGAGAGACTGTGTATATATATATGTGTGTTTCTAGGAATTAGCAACCACGTGATTGTCTAGCCATTTTGTATCTTGCATTTGCATATTGCCGTTCTCATATTTCACACTAAATTACTTTCTGAGAATTTTAGAATTCGATAAAAAAAGTTTGACGTGCGATGCATGTTTTAAGTTTTTAATTGGCCTAGTGTTTTAAAACATAAAACCAATTACTTGATATAACAGTATCACTTGGTAAAGTACATTAAAATATCTAGTCGCATTTGACTAAAGTAATTACTTCTGTAAATATTCAAAACTGTTCATGGAAATGCAATAAACAATAGGTAATTTGGTGGTTTATGTTGACACGTTGGGAAATTTTGGTTTTGCGGTTTGGTATAAGTTATTGACCTTTCTCAGTTGAACACACCTGGTTGAAAAGTATTATTAAAATATCCGGCGGTACAAGCACGATGTATTATTTAGTGAAAGAGGCAGTCATAAGCTCTACATTTCAGAGGAAAAAACTCTATTTAATTCTTAAAGCAGATGAACATAAGTTCCCTAGCACACATATATAATGTTACGTGCAATTTATTCTGGCATATATGTTGCTGGTACAGACCGGAGTTATTGCCCAGCTTACTATCAGCAACAGAGAACAATATTCGTGTTTTTTGTAGTGTGAATGTTAACAAGATGGTGCATTTTCGTGCATTCGGGTATTAAGCCGCTTTTTTGTAGCCTGAACTATCATAATTATTTCTGGTAAAAAGTAAAGCTATTATAAAAATGTGACCCGTTGAAAAAGTGTAATAATGTATAGTTCTTGATGTCGTCTGTTGATATAGAGCGAAGGGTGAAATTTTTCACAGCAAAGGGGTCGAAATTGTCAGGCCATTAAGCTGCGGTAATGAGTCTATTTGCTTTCGGAGCCATTAACTTGTATTATATAATAAGGTTGCTAGTATAAGTTTTGCTGTTTGCAAACGTCCAGACTCTACAATTGTTGCGACATAGTTATCAAGATGTATTTGTGCCTTTGCCAACCGCCCGTCCTCATTACTTTGCCTCATTTTCAATTTATCCACACCGTACTTATATTTGTACGTAGTTTCATTCAGTGATAATCTTACAAAATATTAATTTCAAAACAAGTTTAATACGTGCACCCCAAAATTAGTTCGAATAAAAATGTTACTTTAAATTTGAAGACAATTAATTATTATAGACTGTCATATTACGGAAGATTAAATTTAAATCAGAATTGATATTATTCCATTTAGAACTATACTCTGTTCATCTAGCACATGCAGTTGACATCATTCTGTTGAACATACTATAGTGTCTAGAGTTCCTTCACACTATCCCTTATCAATTTACTGTATACCTATTCTATTATATTGGTCGATACTTGGAAGTGAACACGTGGCTATCAACTGATAACAGGACTCCTTACTGAGCTCTTGCCACACACACACACACACATATATACCAGCTGCTACTGTTTCCAAACACGGAAGTGATAAAAATTGATAAAATGCTACTGATTTAATCTCGAACACAATGAAATATGTTGACATTTGTGTTAATGGGAATAACAGTCAAGATCGTTCCGAATGCACTCTCATAAAATACTCATTATAGACGTGTGAAATACAAACCATTCCACAGTATAAATACTTATACTGCCCGTTGAAATATTACATCGAATGGTGATGATTCATTATTGTTCAACACAGTCAGCCATATTTAATCGCATTTCAAGCGGGAAATTTGAATGATTCCATGTGTTTCGCTGTAATGGAGACAGCAATGATATTAATAAATAATGTACATTGATTATTTTAGAACACGGCTTGCGGTGCATACATTTAAACTTGACGGTTTTTAGAAGGGACTCATTGTTTTGAAATTACATACATAAGCGGACGGTGGATTCACATGAAATGAAATGTTGTTATCGTTGGCTGGTATGTGCGTGTATTTGAGTGTATTGTCCGTCAACCACCGCAGCTAGACTGTGAACATACACACAGTAATTTTGTTTTGTGAACACGACTTAATTATAACATTTGATTCCACTGTGAGCACGACAACGTTTAATTCGTTTTGGTTGATTCCAAGAAGCCATCAAGGTGTGCTCTGCTTGATGCACCCACAGGATATTTAGTTGTTCTTCACGGCTGAAGCGATTTACAGCAAGACAATCCCATGTTTCTCATGTAACGACAAGATATTTTATTTAATGGTTTATGTTCTGCTATCCTGATTCTCCATAGGATGTGCAATGAATCATTCGTACGTACGTATATACATCCTGCTTTAGCTGAAGAAACTGTAATAAAAATCTGACATACATATCTTGCAGAGAGATTTTAATGCCAGCGATAATGAAAATCACATTACTTACATTAAGATGATAAAACTGAAATTTCCACAGTGATTAAGAGCCTGTTTCTTTGTTAATAATCCGAGCGTAAGAAACATTAATACACTACACTACATATGTATATACAAAACAATGATACATACACAAAGTGTATTACTGCTACAAGACGCATTTCTCAGATTGAGATACTTTATTTGAATTATGTTCGAACATAAAATGCAGTGATAACATTTTATAGTGCATACGCTACGAATATATTGCAGAAGATATCGCAATGAATGCCATTTTTGTGCTAATTCTAATAGTATTATTTTCAGATAGACTCCGCCTGACAGAGTACGCACTCAGTCATTTAGTAATTTATCGGATTTATTGCGGAATTTCATCGCCAAAACATTGCAATAAATTAGAGAAATTAAGCTTTAAAATATCTAAAATGGGGTCTGCACCATCTGCATAAATCAAATGCACTTAGAGCGAATAAGTTATGTTCGGAGTATTTGCTGTATTTTTATTGAAACTCTGAAATTCTTTTACTCTACTGGAATGTACGTACTTGCATGCAATCTTTGTTGTTATTTGCATTCATGGAGCATGCGCGGATAATTTATTTGTTGTTTTAAAAATTTGCATAGCTATAACGCGAGCACCAGTTCATAACAGCTAATATATTAGAATATATCTGTGCACATACCTATCTTTATTCAATACATCTCCTTTACCTGCTAAATCAATTACATTGTTTATTCAAACAGTACGATAGCAGCCGGCGGCCATTGGAAATAGAATATAAATCATTGTGTTGATTAATAATATTTAGGAATTATTTCAAGCATTACTGAGCGGTATACATGTGTGCACATACGTATATTGTATGTACAATGTTGCGCTATATAGCATTTATGAAAACTAGTGTAGCTTTACGATACAATACATCACAGTCAGCGCGTATTTGTAAGTCGAAAATTAAAAGAAAGAAAAAACAGTAATAATAAATTGGACAAAGTAAGTATACGAGGTGGTCAACAAAGAGAAACGTATATTTTCTATTGCTCCATATATCATTGTGTAAAGCTGACATTTATGTTTGAGTGTATTTTCTAAATGAAAGAGAGTGCTGGATGCAAGACGAAAATTTCTATAACGGGTTTTTCAGTAACGCCTTATTGAGCTTTGCCAATTGTGTACAATATATGAAACATTTTATTACCATCATAATCTCGGTGTTCCCTTGCGTTACCACTGTCAGTTACCGACGTCGGTTACCACCACTGACTTTACGACCGGGCGCACTACATGTCTTTGCAAGGAGGATAGATGTGTGTCGCACATGTGTATGTATGTATGACTGACTGACTACCGACGGTTACAACCAACTCACTCACTCACTGACAACTACTCATCTTACGACAGGGGCCAATGTGTGATTGGCAAATTTATTGCGGTTAACGTGCATTTGTTCCATTTCGTGTACACACTTTGTCCGGAATTATGTGTGTAGATTTTATTTGGGAACTTGAGCCTAATATATTTGACATTTAGCGATTTGTTCCGTGTACAGAATTTTAAGTGTTTCGATCGACGGAACATTTAGGGGAGGAAATGACATTTCAGCACGGTCATACCAACCATAACCCGGTCATAAATATGTTGTTTCTTTCGTATACGCTATATTAGGGAATAGTGGTAACTATATACCGTATCTACATACGGTAAAATACATTTTAAATAATTTATACAATGTGAATATTAGCATGAATTCATAACTTGATTAATGTTTTTGTAAATTTATATAGATGGTTATATTACATATGGATAATTTTCTATTAACGTTATTGTGTCAAAAACCCTTCACTTAACATTATTACATCATTCACATCAATCATATACAATATAAATTTGTTCCATTCACATTTAATGTCTCCACTAGTTATATATCATATTTCTCAAATGGAATATGAAAATATATATATACGTTTTTTTGTAATACACCTTTACAAACGTTCAAAAAACATTAAAATTCAACAAATAAACTTTTATTACTTGTAACACTAGTAGTAAATGAATGCTAGTGCTAATTTATTCTCCACTGAAAATTCTAATAATACAACTAGTATTAGATAACAATCTACAAATTTCCAGTAATAAAATCCGGTAAAAATGCACCCGAATTCCTCCATGCATACAATACTACACAGTTACTGCTGGTATATCGTAAAAGACTCACACAACATTTTACGATATCTGTTTAAATTTTAAATATACTACAATCTTGAAAAAAATCACAGTGGTTCTATTCAGGAGTGACCTTGATAGTTGTGGCGTAAGGTACCTGTACCTGGGCTGGTTCCAATTTCTTACCTGTAGCACGAACAACATCTTACCCTTCGGCTGTAAGAAATCGGTACACTGTTAACAAAAACGTACCGGAGCCATTAACGTGTATGATTTACGAGTTGAACTTAAAACGGACAAATGTTTTTCTACATTCAAACTTCATATGTGTTATGTTTCATATTTGCATGTCGTCTCTCTCTTTGTACAATATTCTGATTGGTACAGTTAAAGAAATGGTTATACTACTGCTCTCCGTGTATGTATGTGATTTGTACGAGCAACTTTACGAGTTCTGTTGAAAATTCATTCGTGCTTACTCATCACCGAATGAATCATTGAAATAGAAATTTTATTATGTTTTTATGCTGGTAACAAATCGTGTGGATGTTTTGTTGTAAATTATAAAATACGGTTAGTATTGGAACACATGGGTAATGTGTTACGTTATCGATATATGGTGTCTATCTGTGAGTTTCTATTTGAATAGCTTTGAAAACACATACACAGTTAAATTTAATATGACTGTTAACAATGTGTTCACTTGAAATTTTATTTGACTTGATATTACTACAAATATATACTTCTAATATTGTATCATTTAGATTTTATGATGTGAAAATTTATTATAAATGTACGCGCGATAGACTAAACACGAGATATGATCATTTTAAATACAAATAAAACTATTGTTGTTTGGTTGTAAATGTCATATATGTATATACTGGATTGTAGACTGACGGCGAGACATGTTTGAACACGTTCACATGTTAAAATCTCCGAGTGGCTGAAATGTTTTTCATGGTTCTAGTTAAATTTTTACATCGTCGGTTGAATGTGAATATTTAACATGCCTGCAGCAGGAGCAGTGGAGCGGCCAGATTCCCTCCATATATTTTATTAGTGTAGTTCGTTCCCACAGGCCCGGTCCATCTGGTGCCTGACAATAGCTCAACAGGTATCGCGGCTGTTTGAGCACGTCACAGTCACAACCGTGGACGAACGGACGTACATTCGTTGTCAGGCTACACACATACATACATACATAGAGTTCTACTAAGGTTCCTCTCCGAAGGAGATGTTAAACATCTTCCATCATACGATATACGTACGTCTCGGCTCCACAACAACGAAACGTACAAAGATACAGGGTCTTATGGGAACGTTCTAAGAACGTGTTTGACCCGGTTTTATTTTAATACTAGTCAGCTGTTTCGTGTACGCATCGAAAGACTTGAATGGTCGCAATTTTGTAAGAACACTGGCTGGTATTGTTACTTGAACTGATGGTACCACCTCGACGATGTTTAGACTAAGAGGATTATAAGATAATCAAGCTTGTTTATTCGTTATTTCACTGCTATGACTTTTGTACGGGTTGAAGTGTATTGATGGGGGTCCACGGATCATTACAGCCAGCCGGAATGAATTGGATATTGTTGAAGTGTTCGTTATAGTCGGTTATAGGATTATGTAGGATTAGATGAATGATTTGGTATATTTCATAATGATACGTATGTTGAATATATTTCATTTCATATTCCGGTATGCTATAAATAAAATATGAATTTTCACACAATGTGATAATGTTAAATAATAATAATATTTGTACCTGTGAATAATATATTAACTAAAATATACATGGTGTTGATATAAGACGTGCTAATACTGTGGTAATCGCTCAGCTATCTGATCGATGATTAACTCGTCCAACAACTGATTATGTAAATAATCGTTTAGATTTTTAATTAAAATTGATTAGGTCTGTTTGGGCGTGAGTTAATTGTTCGACGGCTATTATTCCGTCAGTCAGACCATAAAGGAATGAGTGCATCTCCTCGCAAGTTAATTTATTCGGTCGTTCTGGAAATATTGCAGACGTTTTTAATTTTTGGGTACTGTTCGGGGCGTGTCCTAAGCACTTTTAAATGTTTTCGGTTGAATTTTATTTGATTATGGTCAAGGTTAACGAGCCAAAAGATCTTTTGTTTTACAAACAAAACAAAAACCAATGCCGCCTTTGATATTATTAGAACTGCATTTGCTTAATTAGTTGTAGTCGTAAAACTTTGGTAGTTCATATTTCATATTTAATATGTAGTAAAAAATTTACAGAATTATTTGTTATACAAAGGTATATGCTGGTGAACATTCTTCCGATCAAATATCTCCCGATAAAACTAATGAGTCTGTTAATTTATTTGAACAGAATTGCATCATTTGAAATATTTTACAAATGTTATTGGTGAATTCACTAACATTATATGGTTGGAACGATTAATCTCTTGGTTCGTTTTTTTACCTGCTCTTATAAAAATGGACAGACTGAAGAAAACAACAATTTTCCACCTAATTGTATATTAAATATGTCTGAGATGTATTTCTTATAATAATTTCGAAAATCTCCGTTCGTGCATCTAAACAATCATTTTCGGATTGAAATAAAAGAAACATAATTCAGTGATGGCCGAGGGCAAGCATTTGATTATTAAAAATTTTATTTACTAACAAATTAGTTTTTGTTGCAGATCGTGTATTTCTAACCGCAGGTTGTTACTATGCGGTTTCAGTTTCTTATCCTTGTGGTCTGATAACCGGTTGCATTTGAACGTAAACTGCTCACCAGTGACTTTATTTATTCCATTTTTACTATATATACTGCGTAATCAGAAATAATGTTTCGAAATGGAACTATTTATTTTATAATTAAATTAAAGTTCAGTGAAAATACTGATATTGATCTATATGTGCTGCGCCCGGTGGAATTATTGTAGCGTTATGATACTTGTGTAACTCTGTATACAGACAGGACCAGTTCCTCGTAGTAATTAGACACCGTTCGATGTTGAAGAACATCTGTTGAAGACATTTTTACCACTTATATATATACACGGTGATGGCAGTGTTACCAAATCTGTCCTCGTATTCTTCTTGGTTCGCCAGTGAGTATTTTTTCTCTGGTGCGTGTGTGTTTTGTAGCGTAATAAAACTGGGTGATTGATGCCACATACCAAGGAGGTTCGGTGTCGAAATAGCTGTATGTTTACAAGCTTGAAACTTATCAAATTACAGTTTTTTTTTCTCTGTAGTGGCTGCTACTGTGCACGCTATTAGAATACTGGGTGGCCTTTAGCGATCCTCTCTATATAGTTATTCAATAAAAACCATTTCTGTCTGTGTGATACATGGCCCACATGCTTTTTGTACTGCTCCCGCACCAGACGAGGCTAACTCACTAAATCTAATTCCGATCGAATTTGAAGAACCGTAAATTTGTTTCGGGCATTTTGAGAATTCGCCGATCACTAGCCAGCCAGTCAGCCAGCATTGAAAGCCTTTTCGATGATATTTGTTTTCCTTTATAAGGCAACATTACAAAAAAAAAACCGACAGACTTCGAATACTAGTCCTTCAAATGTTTCATTTTTGTTACTCGTTTCATTTGAAATTTTCGCATGTATTGTATCGCTTGTATTTTTGCATAGTCTTTTATTTTTAATTTCTATTTCCACAGCATGTAGTGTAGGCATACCAGCCGCTCACATCGAAATGGTTTGTGAGAAATATCCGATGTAATAAGTACGAATACTCGCCAGTGTACATATGTATCCATCGTTCTGGGGACGCAGTTCGAAAAAGTTCACATTTCGAATACCCCACATATTCTGTTTGTTCGCAAACCAAAATCTATTTGCATAAAGTCTTGTGTATGTTTACGCTATTTATTCGAATGTCTGTTAGGAATTTGATTTGGTTTCCATTAGCGTATAAATTTGTTTAATTGATGAACGACTTAAGACGTGTAGTAAATTGGACATTAATTATTTAGTAAAGACTCACTTACAGGCTTTCCTTCCGCAATCGACGGCAGGGTTTCTAATTGCTCCACTGCAATTACACAAATGCGCAACTACGTCACGTACCTACATACGTACATATGCGTGCGTGCGTGCATGTGTACGCATGCGTAGGGGGTAATTCAATGTGGTTATGTCAAGATAAAGGCAGTATGATAAAAGGGCCTTGGTCTGTGTACTGGGTGCTGTTTGTATAAAATAGCAAATATACATACGAATATATACCTGTATACGGTGTATATATGGTATATGGTGTGTGTGTGCGTTCCCTGCATGTGATGTAAAGTTAGGTACAAGTTCACTGAGCAGTTATAAGTATAGGGGTTATACATTAAACTTTGCGATAATATGCAAATTAAAAGGATAGCGATTATAGTAAATATGTAGTGTCGTGAATGGAATGGTTAAATTCTGTTTTAAATAACGAATTATCATGTGACTGATCACGCTTTTTAAAAAATACAAACGATTGTCGACCATGACTGAACAGCTTTTGGAATCCTATATCTGATCGATAGACTGACTCATAACCCCGATACAAATGGACACTCGTTATAGGTAAGACACCGAATTCATCATCGGATAAATATTTCGGCTAGTGACACATGGTCTTACGATGTAAATGAAAGTTATTTGTGGCTGAAGGTATTTGAAATATACAGTTTATAAAGAAAAATATCTGTCTAGTTAATAAGCACTTGGAAAATAAAGTAGTTATGTTGATAATTAGGTGATCATTTCTTCATAAATGAGATGGGGCTTCATGTCGACTTACCGTATATTTTATATTGTAACATCTACACATACATACAAGTATATATGATGCTTAGTCTTCGAAGCAGAATAAAACTACTGTAAGCACATAACTAGTAACAAACCGTCATGATTATGTAAGAATTATTATACGTGAAATGATAATAATTTAATTTTAATTTAGAAAGAAAAAACTAGTCCCCCTCACTGAATTCTATTCATATCTTAATTTGAAATCGTTGAGGTTCTTTTTTAATTACACAATAATTTGTTAATTAGCACCATTTTAAGGCCATAACTGTTAAAAAGTAATATCTATTAATGGAACAGTCATTTTAAATTTTTACGAAAGAATTTTTAGTGGTCATTAAGACAAATATCTTTATCCCAATTTAAGAATACCAAACAATCGGATTTCATTTCTGTTCTGGATGTGATGTTTTGCTGTACTGTGTGCCGGGTTGAATGTATATATTCTCCTTGAATTCCATTGCTAATTTATTCATGCAATTAATTTAATGTATTACACGGCAAAGTTCGAGGAAATGTATCATAATAAAACACGCTATACAGAGCATTTAGTTAAATATTCCACATGAAATTTACCCTAAATACATGTAAATATTTAAGCAGTCATATGGCACAGAATATATGGTCTTACCATACGTTAGTACATATTCTACATGTGTGTGTGCGTGTGGTACTTGTGAAATAGGTTTACATTTTAGTAATACTTTCATGCCGTCTGTATTAACCAGAAAATATGCCTCGATATGATTCATAATATTCAACCTGATTGACAACATTTATATAATCCAAGTTTTGTAAGTTTCAGTAGAAGACAGTGAATATTTATTAACTGAAAATACGTTGCTCATTTGTGTGTGATATTCTGGTCGGAGTTGGTGAATAATTCTTACGAAAGTACATAATATGCATGGTAAATTGCAGTGTCTAAGTGAACTGCTAATTTTGTAAGTTGGTTCCAGGTTTTATCAACGGAACGACGGTGCTCGTCCATTCGTCAGCGGGTAACGGGGAAGCGCGGGCAGGCGGCGGCATAACCGCTCGAATATTCAATGCTGCATCCCCGTGCGAGTGATAATAATCAAGTTTCATGGTTATAATTCATGGCAAATGAAGCGTGCCTCGCGATGGTACAGATTCACGGGACCTGACGTCGTTTCGAGAAGCCAGCAGTGAGCTGAAGTACAGAGTGCAGCATAAGCTTACTTCGCCGACGTATAAGGAGGAGGATCTAACTCTGCAGCAACTATATGCTACAACTAAGTAAGTAGTAGTAGCAGCAGCTATATTGCCGTGTCAAGACTCTACTGTTACTACTTATATATACATACTTGGGTGTTGGAGACGACGAAGTACAGGTTATAACAGAACAGCGATTTAATCTAGATTCAAGGGAACTAACTGATGAAAGAGTTACTCTACTCGGAACGTACAAGAGGTCCGCGTGCAGCAGGGCGTCTGATAAAGAGGCATTGAAATTCCCTGTTCGCACCGTCGATCTGATATGCACGGAGTTCAAGTTGTTAACGTTATACGCTACAATCAAACTCGACGAATTATTATTCAGAAACGAAATTAGGAATTCAATTCAAATGGTAATAGCTGCGAGGCAGCTAGCTCTTACCTCCTTCCTCTCTCTCTCCCTCTGCCCGCCACCCTTCTACTAAAGCCTGCCAGAGGCAAAGGGTTGTATATAAGGAGAACGACACGAGTGTGTGTGTGTGTGTGTGCAGTGCTGAATAATATGTGCTACACGCGGGGGTCGGGGTGGGGTGAGAGGTAAGGTAGAGGGTAGATGAGGGAATCGTTGTAATTAGGCTCTGATACCGCATTGTGATTGGCAGCTGTCAGACTGTTTTACCATTAATGTTATTTAAAGCGTTATTCGTAGTGGCTGACCTAAATAAAAAAAAAACTACAAGTGAAAGGAATGAACGAATGAATGAGTGAGATTATTTCTTGTCGTCGCACGTTTGCAAGAAGAAAAGATGCTTAGCCTCGAGTCCTTTAAGCTTAAGTACTACGGGACTGTGGTACAATGGATTATTCTTTCACTACCACTGGTCGTTGGTAAATCTTTATGAAAATGTGTTTGCACACGGCTCAACCATCATAAGCCCGTCGTCTACTTTGGCACACAATGTGTGTGTGTGCGGGCGTTACGGGAATAACACACTGACGACGTTGCCTCCTCGTTATCACTGCTGACACATTACAAATCGTTGTCACTTGTTTCCCTTACGCTGGAATCACACTGAAATATTAGCCACATTCACGGTACACCACTCTAAGGTCAGATAAATACGTACGAGAATGCACTGTATGTAATAAAACAACCAGATTACTAAATACTTTATTGGTAAAAAAATTCATACTTGTCATTTTACTTTGCTCGAATTTTCTTCAAAGACAAGACCAATTATTTCGTCCGATGACAATACTAAGTGGCAAAATTCGAGTTACCTTGAAGCCAAAAAGTAATTTGGTTTTTAGTTACGTAATACCGAGCTATTAGTTGGTAGAATTAGTTGTCTAAATGAGCAACTGATGCCAGTATACAGTTATGCCAATGTCTGAAGATAAAAATATAATTTTCACTAAATCATTCAAATATTTATGTACGATTTATTTCAGATATTTATTGAAGAATTTACTTGCATTGATTTAACGTTTTGTAAACGGCCATGAGAAACTCTGATTGATGACTTTTTGACTAACCGATGAAAGCAAATGGTTCGGTTATTTATTTATTTTGAATTTAACTTGCCATTATTGATTTATAATGTTTTGTTGTTTACCAGTATGTCATGCGTGATGATTTTTCTGTTTATGCATCACTGGATAATGATTGTTGTCAATGTAATCAGAATGTACGTTTTTTTTTCTTTGGTTCATTGTATATTTGTTCAGATGTAAATAATTGTATACGGGGTGAACGTAATGATACCGAGATTAGTGGTGTTCTCACGGACATTAGGGCTCCCTTAGGTCCTTGGAAGTCTGATGGTGCAACGGCCAGTCCACTGTATGCATATGGTGAACCTACATATATGGTATACATACCTTCTCATAACTGACTAAACCCTGCTCTCTGCCTGCTATTTCTGTCTCATTTTATCTCTTCTCATCACGTCATTGTGTCCAGTCGACTTTTACACAAAATCTACACTACACTGTTACAGGAAATGTACACGTTGTTCTTTTACATTTAATAAATTGTAAAACTAATGTAGAATCAGTTCCTTTTCAAAAAAAGGATATGGTATTCAATTCTATTAATATCCTACAACTATTTGTAAACATATCGATGAAATATCTATATGTTTGTACCAATTTCGGTCACAAATCTTCTACCGATGCGTGTACCTGTATGAAGGAATAAATATCATGCATGTACATAAATCTAGTCTAGAACTTGCATACTGTGTCAGCAATTTTTAAATTGACAATAATATATTACAGTTCCCTTCCCCCGAAATAATAATAATCTTCCTAGATAAATCAGGCTATTCTATTTCGAGTCGCGTGATCCATATACGAGTAGGATTTGAACTAAATTCGATTAAAACCCAATGTCCCATCCAAAATTTATGTTTCCCTCCGGTCACTCTCGCTGTGTCCTGCAAAAACAAATGCCCAACTAACTTTGTGCCATACTAGGCCGGGTGCGTTCTACAGGCACATGTAAACGGAAAGGCATAATCGTTACCCTAGAAACGTTTTTTTTTCTCGCTTGGTAAAAGATTTTTACAGCGTAGCTACATCAGGATTACGATCTGCAAAGACCTCGTGGTGTCGACCACGCAAAACAGTTGATGGTTTTTAATGGTCAGTGCGTTGGTATACAGGCTGGACGATTGGTAACCTCTAGGGGTGACAGAAGTATCTATTTTAGTAGTTTATGAAGCCTGGCGACCTCACGTGACCTCTTTTATGCGGTGTCAATTGGGTGTCACAAATACGAACTTGTGTCATGTAAATGCAACGGTAGTATTGTGTAGCCGAAGGGTTGTGTGGCCTCTACAAAAACCTACAGGATGGTGAGTGAGGGGCAAGAAGGGGAAGGGGATGAGATGGTGTAACGGAGGTTCTTTTCAAGATGGGACGAGAGAGAGAGAGAGAGGGGTGAGTTGATTTTTCACACTTTGTACAATTCGACTGGAGGGTACTCCGTTAGTTAGTTGGTGTGTACATGCGTGCCATGTATGTATCTACTAGTGACTGAGACTGAATGATTTGAAAGAATCTCTAATTACGATTAACACGCTCATCGATCAGACCGTGTGTGTACGTGACAGTCGCCTGAATACAGGATAAATTAAATTATTCCCGGGACTCGGGATGGCGGTTGTGTACGGAATATGTTACGTGGTTTGAATATCGTCTCTTGATTGACATCCTTGAAATGTTTCTTCTATAATGTTTCTCAGTCGTGAACGAGGTTTGTTACGGACACATGACTCTGAATAAGATCTCTCTGTCTCTCTTTGTTACAGATGTGCAGCATTGAATTTATCCATCCACTATGCATGCAGTATCTCTCTCTGTCACTCATCTGTTTATTAATCGATGATATTATGCTCGCCCATTCACGGTGCAGGGCTTTTAAGGCAGTTTATCCCCGGTATCTTTATGAACGGCTATTGAATAGTGACATCCTTTTAATTAGAGTATACATTAGGTCGAACTACATTGTACTCGACAGATCACTTCTCTATATGCTTATGTCACGCTCAGGATAGACGAATATATAACCAACAACACATACGCTCACATTCGTCGCATTCTTCAATCAGTCTCGGAACCACACATATTTATCTATCCTGGAACGTCATTGTATATTAGCCCGTCTACATGGACAAGGGATAATTCATTTGAACAGAGTACGTTCCAAATTACAGCGGACCATTATCAGATTATAAACAGACGAACAATGTCTGACTGCATTTTTGTTAGTTTAATTGTTGTATTCGTTATAGAGTAGGTAATATGTAGATGCAGATTATATGCGTATATAACAAATGTAGATATCTCCATACATACATATTATGTTAAAGACATAAGAAATTATACGATGCAAAAGTCGTAACAAATTCATAACATATCATTATTTATATCCTCTCGACTGTATTACGAAGTGATATTTTATACATTTTGCATCTTGTGCAGGAATAACTAGTCAAATTTAATGCAATTAGTGAGTTTCATGGGAAGTTGCTGTCTAAAAACTGCATTATTTATTCAAAAATAAAATCACGTAGCTAAAATACAACCTTTTGATGCATCCAGGTTGCAAGGTCTATTTTTACGACATGATTTTAATGCGGAACTCATGCAGACACACAGAGGCATATAATTTTAATTATTTAATTATCCAAGTACACAGTTATAATTATTAGTCATTTGTGAGTATATATGTATAATGGAAAGGTCATAAAATCAACGTAGCTAATTTAACACAAAATTTTTATCGTTTTCCTGATATATAGCTGAAGTTACTGAAACACATATATCGTATAACCAAGATTCAGCGCGGAATTACTTACTTATCAATTATCCGCTGTTTATTGCTTTTTAACTGCATTGTAAATGGCCCATGATTCATGAATGTTCATATTTACAAGTTCTTTTCTCATATATCCTCGACTAATTGTATGAACATTTTCATATATACTTATACATACTATCATTTCATTATGATCTGATATACTTTTATAAACTCAGACAGATTACGTAATGACTTCACATTTTCGAGGACAAGGTTCAGTATGAACGCAAAAAATGCTAGCAATATTATTCATAGTAGAATGCATAATTTGCCTTCCGTTCTTTTTTTGCTTGCAAGTATACTCATGTACAAAAATAAAACACTGGTTTATTGTTATCTAAATTAGTTTGCGGTTAAACTAAGAGGTTAATTATTTTTATAGCTAGTAACTATGAATACAAAAAATATTCTGAATCACCGACAGAAAACTGTATAGAATTGTAAATCAAGTTGTATGTTAATGTAATTATTGAAAAAAAGGATTTCAATAGTGTAAGGAAATATTAGACTACTTGATTAGTTCATCCATCATTTAATGTATGAATGTCAGTTATTGGAACATACAAATATATACGTGTGTGTTCGTATATCGATATCGATGATGTGAAGAAATAGATGTTGATGGAAAATGGAGTATAGCTAGCTAGGTAGCTTGTTATTGGCGAGGAAACTGAAATAAGACGAGAATCACGTTCGGTAATTGTCGTATCGCTTGCAATGTGGAGGCCGGTAGCGGATCCACGCCTGATATACTTCGATGATCCGACGAACGAATCTGGAATGACATCGTTGCCGCCGTACGCTTCTCCAATTACTGATATTTCACTCTGATTTTTCCCGCTCCCTTCCTGAATAAGAAAGAGGTCAGTCAGTGGAAACCTGCACGGAGCACAGGATGTTCCAGATCAAATTAAAACTGCGGCCAGAGACCGGAAACAGCTTTCAGTGGGGAGAGAAGCTAGAGGACGAACTCGCGAAGCGGAACCCTGTCCGATGTAACTCACTACTACTACACAATTCCAACACTCACTCACGCACTCACTGACTCTGTGCAATGCCCCAGCTCTACGACCAAGACACCGACGCACTCGTGCAAAGCACTTGTTAACCGAACGCCACTCATGAGGAACCGATACCTATTATTCTCGACTCTTCTTCACACACACACACACACACACACACACTCTGTCTCTCTAACGACTACTTCGTTCACAATGATAATCCTCTTTCCGATAACGCAAATTACATTTCATCAACACTACAGCAGACTTACAATAAGTAAATACTAATACAACTATACACTATAGTGTGAAATGAATATTTCTGTCATCATCAATGTCAAGTTACGTATCGAAGTCAGAATGTCGAAACTTTTCTATGTGTGAAAGTCCTGCTACACTTTTTTCTTTGGCTACATGAAGTTGGTTGGAAAGCGTTCGATCTCAGAGTCTGGTAAGTGGAAGTTTTGTATTCGAATTCCCTTATGTTCGCTTCAACGGTCAACTTGTTCGTAACGATCAAAAGGTTTTGGATAAAGTTACACTGCAAGTTGAGAAGTTTAATAATTAATTTCGGAAACATTGGACAGAATCTGCAACCGCGTTACTGAAGTTCCTGTGGTTTTTCCTCTTTACACTTTGTGACAGATTTATCCTGTCTCCTACTTGCAGTTTTTAATTGAAATATTTCAATTTTACCGAACTTGGTTCTGAAACTCTCTCTATTCTATTCTATTCTTCCGAGTACCGAGTACTAATATATGGAATAAGTTTCTTACAAAGTTTATTTGTGATTTGTAACATTATATTTTGATAAGATTTCATAATCAAAGCTACTACACTTTGGTTGCAGAAAACAAAAGTCATATTTAATGACTATATTACACGACAGTGGACTTTGTACCGAAACGAAGCCATTACAGGTGCTTAGAATATCGGTGTTGTGTACAAATCAAGATGTAAGCTTTACTATATGCTGAATAAGAATGTATTTTTGTAGAAAAGAGCAATATTTTTCTGTGATATAAAGAAATATCGCTTGATCTATATATATATATTTTTTCCAAGAAATGCATTACCTGCTATGAGACAGAAACACACACAACCAACAGTGTAATTCTATATAAAAATATATGAGTAGGTATAACAAGTCAACAAGCAAAAAGTCATTGGTTGGAAACTTCAAGGAAAATATGGAATGGTCAATCTTCCCTCGGCAAAGAAATACGGAAAGTTTTTATTTTTATTAAGAGTTCAATAACGAGTTCTTTACAGACTTTTTTTTCCAAATAGAGCGTTGGTGGTGGTTGGTTGTTACAGCACTGTATTCTTGATATTACATTTCCAAAGTAGAAATTCTTGAAAATTCTATACCATATTGTTAGAAAGTCATATTTTTTTGTAGTCGGGTGTATTGTGGAATTGTATGCGAGTTTAGTGTGATTATAAAGTCGTTATCTTTAAATATATTTTCTTCTGCCGATATGACTGTAAGATTGTTACTGGTTTCAGTGATATGGATCCTTGCTGGTCCTTATAGAGAAAAGTAATAAAATCCCCTAATACTGTCATAAGTTTCTTGATGACAGATACGAGTTTATTATCTTAAAATTAGGTAGGATTCATTCAGGTTATTACGATACTTGCTTGTGTGACATACAGATCGTAAAACTGAATCAAATTTATCGGTACACAGTTTTAGTATTTTTTAGTTGTCTCTTTCGGCATTTGAATGCGATTTTATGCCCCTAAAGGATATCAAAGATAAAAACCGGAATTGCTAATTGTCCGAGAACAGTTACGAAACTGAGAATGAAATAAAAAATAAAATTCAATTCTCCATACAACAATCATACTTAAAATGACAATTTGTCGAATGATTGAACATGTAATATTCATGTATTTTAATATTAAACTTTCGAACAAATTTAACGTCATTATAAATGATTTGTCATACTATAAATACAGAGTTGGAAAATAATTCATTTTATTTTTGTTATCAGTAGCCGGCGCTCGGCCTTGCCAAAAATAAATCATAAGTGATGGCGGCTGACAAAACACGTTTGGACTTAATAAGATTACTAATTTAATATCGGCATGACGGCAGATGTGAGTATTCGCATACACCTGTCAACTCCCCACTACCTGTCTATACCCCTACACCTGTGTGCAGGCTGTCGGTATGTATGGGAGCACTCACACCTTATAGCCTTAGACGTTCATACCGTCATCCGTCATTCACCTTATGTAGGTAGCATAATTATCAAAAGGGAAAAAAATGGTACAGTACACCGGACACACTGTACTGGTTCATGGTTAATTGCTTAGATACGGACAATCAGAGCAGATAAACTGATCGTGCATGCGTGAACTTTTCACAAGTTTTTCCAAACCTAAAGGCGGATGCAGACAGCGTGCCGTCGTTGTTGATATTCATGCTACAATTGCTAACTGATCCGTAACCATTTAATGGCAATTTTAATTGTTTATGTTCGTCGAAGAGGTGATTTGATTACATTTTCAATTATCTACCGCAAAGAATCAGTTTTTCTAAATTTTACACTAGACGTGAATACGATTCCGGTTAATAAATATATTTTCTTTTTTTACTTAAGACTTGATACAATATTTCAAATATATTCACAATGTGTGATTAATACGAATAAACCATTTTATTTGCGTTTTATAACCGAATGATTGTCATTCTGTTTTATGCTCACTGGATAAGTCAATAATTTAAAAATTCACCCTATAATATTTTAATGTGTGCAACCAATTTACCTTCTTCAAAATGAGGTAGCATTGTTTCCTTGAAAAGGATGCTATAAAATTAAAGAAAATTAATCGTTTTAGGGGAATGAATAATCCCTCTGGTCGTATATTCACTCGCACATTATTCGCTGTGGAGTTGGTGGTGGTGGTAACATGTTCTGACTTGCGTGGGGGCCGAGGGTGAGTAACACTAGCGACATACCAACGACTAATAGCAAAAATAATAAAGAACAGAATGTTTTAGCAATTGTTATTTTCTGGATTGAATCTTCAATGTCACGCACATGTACAGTCTAATTGCTATAATTGCAGTTATTAAATAATGGTTAATTAAGTCGTAGGTTCAACAAATCGTTCCGTTGTTAGAGGCCTCCTTATCGTTTTCACGTGTTGTGCTTCGCTTGGCTCACGTTTGATAAAACAACCACGATTTCTAAGAACTGGGTTGTAAATTGGCGCGTCTCTCATTTCCACGAATCCAAGGTTAATAGATAAGAGGACAGTCGTTCACAAATTTACACATGTAAAATGCAAAATTACCGGAAAAAGACAATTTCCAGTGTTATAATGAACTGCGCTAATGATTTAGTTAAAATGTACATACAGCTGATTGTTAAAATTTGAAACAATTGTACAAATGTACAGTATATATATGTACGTATATGTGCATAGCACAAAAGCATACGACGATGAAGTAGCACAATTGTAATCAATGACATTGAAATGATAATTTCAATGATCTTTGACAAAGAATCGCGATACATGTCGTACGTGAATCAGAACATGTACGTGCGTGGGAATTTACCATATATTAACAACACGAATTCTTAATAATTCGCGGAATACGATTATGTATTTAGATTTCATTATTTGCAAATACATCATATATTATCATAAATTATAAAGAGGGCAGTACACTTGTGTCATAAATTAAATTAAATTTATTTAATTAGATAAACATGGTTTGCATAGTAAGTAAATTTTTATACGAATTACGTACGTGTCTAATCGCACGCTCCCTTATTGTGAATAATATTATTAGAATTCATATAGTTGATTATATTATACAACGAACATTTGATGTATTGCCATACAAATAATTCGGTGACATTTTCAATATTCATGATAATAAAGTCATTGTGAATTATTCGTTTTTTTTTATAAAATAATCCGTCGTAGGGCAAACAATATTTAAAAAATCAAATACGCACAAATGACAGCAGTGAAATCTGGTTTAATTAAAATCAAATCACTGATCATAGCGGGCTTTGTAAGTTTCTCATTGAATGACAAATAAATAAATGATGGTATGTATGCCGACAGCACACCTCCATAGCTGTGCGCGAGGCAGATGCATTTTACAAAAGTACTTTACGTGGCAATGGTTCGGGCCTTAACTAAAAGCGTATCAAAACAAATGGAGGTATGAGGAATTTAATTAAATTCTGCACTGAGCCGTTGTGCATTGCATACAGTTGCTGCAACATCGGATTTTGGCAAATAGTAACAATCGCATTACATGCTCAGGCTCAGCAGCACGGAAAAATGTTTTATAATTGTTTTCCAGAACATGGTAACCTGTGTATGCCTGTACCTACAACACTGCAAATAACCAAGCGGTATTATTTGTCGTTCAAATAGTATTCGTGAACGACCCTACGTCCCAGGAGACGACACTATTCTCACTTCACAATATGCGAACCTGAGGTGCTTTATAAATCTCTACTATACTCCAATTTCATATTTAAATCGATGTAATATTTTATACAGTCTATATGGAAACTAATTAACAAAATATTTCATAAATTCTTGAAATAAATGAAGTGGTTGTTGAACAACTTTTTTCTTAAATATATAGTAAACATTATTACCTATTTATTCCGACAGGGATTTCAATGGAGGGTGTATGCTTACCAGTTTGGTTGTTGTAAAGGGGGGAACCGACAGCAGTAACACATCAAGGTCTGATTGTATGTACCTTGTAAATAAATAAATAAAAAGAAAATAGAGGGGAGCGGCAGGATTTCAAAGAGATTTCTCTTTTACAGAATATCGGTTATGTTACCCTTGTACGAATCTTCACATTAGTTATAATTCTTTAAATTACTACTGAATCTTCACAATAGTTATCATTCTTAAAATCTTAAATTACCACTAATACAAATTATCTGAAATATCATCAGGTATAGATAAATGATTATATTATTGCATACATAATAAATGCAAAATAGAATCATTAAATTGCTACATAAATCAGCATAGATTCCTACACATTAAGAAAATAATCCATCAAATTAAAAATTTCATGGATTTATTATAAAAATATATTTTATTTTGAAGATAGTAATATGAATTATTAATTTCTTTTTGGTAATTCAACGCATTGGCATTTTAGTAAGAATCGTATTTCGTGGGACGTTTTCTCGTTGTATACATATATTTGTCGGGATATGAAACAGGCATCGGCATCGGTGTGAGTGTGTAGGAGAGAATCGGGATACCGGGAACCGCAGACGCGCGCAACACATGTTCAGTCTGGCTTCCCGGAATTCCAATCAGCTGTCGGGTGATCCCGTACCGCCTGTATGGACACCGCCCGACACAGCAACAATCCTCTAGTGCTCGCATACTGCTGTTCGCTCTATCAATGAGTGTTCTTTCGTTTCGTACTACATAAATCACGCCTAAAATCGTATTGAGGTGTAAATAATTCAAGATGTAGACTAGAGTTTAGAATAGATACTAGCTGTACACTATGAAGTTACCTTACTTCCCAGAACTAACTACATTCCTTAAATATCATCTGACAAATAAGCTTACTGAATATTAACTAGCAATAATTTGACAGACATAAAAATCTTTCATTGCAATAATAAACATCTTATCTACCAAATGCTTTTCACAAAAACATAAATACACAAATTAGTGCGTAATTCTAAAACTTATTACGAAATTGTATAATACGTCTCTCTATTTATAGTCTCGGGAAAAAAAACCTCTTGTACGGTTTCACAATCTCGTGAAATACGTATGCTATTAGTAATCATCAGCAGACATCACACCATCTCATTTTTACCTCAGTATGTCATTAATTTATACGTTGATCATTTTATCCTCCTATAGCCTGTCCAGTGAAAAAACAAAAATAATTTATGCAAGTCAGACAACGGACAAGTTTGAACAAGATTATGTAGTTCTACGCAACAAAACAAACGTATATACGTTTTCTATCATACGGGAGAGTATATGTGTGCGTGGCGGGCTGGTGAAGTGAGCGACGGGGAGGGGGGGGGTTGTTGTAAAAATGTGATGAATATTAATAATCGTACCGTTATCATAGGTCCGTGGCCTTGGTCCGTGATAAGAACACGTAAGTGTCCACACAAAGGACCAGTTTACATATGAACGTCACGACTAAACGTTCTGTTTCGATTTGCATTTCGCATAAATCACCAATGTGGTGCCAACTGCTAACTACTACACCATTGGTGAAGCGATTATACCTAACCTCGACAAACTGGTTGTGATTATATTCATCGTCATCCGAGCAGCCGTGAAAAATGACGAGTTTCTCTGTTAATTATTTGTTGTTATCGACTTTGTCCTACATTAAAACAGTTTCCTCATAGAGTCGATAAAATAATTAAAACAGATATACACACATACATTGTATATACATTTATACAGTGTGTGTGTGAGAGAGAGACATGTAGTTATGTAAACAAATACACGTATGTACCTATATACAGACACATTTATAGTAAGAGTATATTTTCCTCAACTTGACAATTATCGACACGAAATTCACTATATACGCGTACAAGTCCAGATATGACAGGAGTTTGAAGATTAAAAAAAAACGATTTTCCCCTGTACGTAATTATGGAAATTTAATATAAGCAGTTTACTCTTTTATATTGCGCATTAAGTGAATGTTGTATGAGATACTTATTTATAATTAACTAGAAATACATTTATCTTTCACACTGGATTCTGATTGATAAAAATATTTAACGATACTGAAAATTCGGTATTAATATAAATTCGCATCATTTCCAATTATAATGTATGTATATTATTTCAAAGAAATATATATTTTCCTCTTTATAAATTTCATGTTTATGTCATTTCAGTGATAATCCTAAATGGTAAGAGTAAAATGACATGTAATTAGAAATTAATACGCAAATGAAATGTTTTATTTATAGGGAACATTAGTATGTTACGACCAATTACGTAGTTTATTTATAAGTCATCATTGCTAATTGATAATATATATATATAAGAGATACGGAAGAAATAAAATATGAGTACTAATATTTGATAGATGTTGTTCTGCGAATAATGTACATGCACAATGAGATATAAGTATATTTATACTATGTAGTAATTGTATATAATATAATCACTATTGCAATGAATAATATTTTACTCTTGTATTGATGATGATATTAATATTGAAGATATTATGAGATAAATGGATGGTTCATAAATATACCTGAAGTTAATTCTGACTAATGGTAATTTATCAATACATTAGCAACAGCTCTTTGTGCTGGACACATACTGATTATATATAATTTCAATGTCAATGCATTTCAGAGACGCAGATACACTTGGTTTGCTCCAATTTTTTTGACAAAGAGGTTCTGATACCACCAAGGTCAAACACTGACTAATCGCTTACTGAAGATATCATATCATTGTTTACATTTAATTATATCCCATTACACCTGAATACATTAAACATATTGGAGGTCAACTATTTAGCGGTTTGGCCATTAAAAATTATTTATTTATTTATTTGGCCATTTTACTGCGTCATTTTCACGGAAAATAACGTATTTGTAATTTCGTAATTTTTTGGTGATAATAGGTAATGTTGTCATAGTAACTAATATAGATTTTCAGGTCATTTCAAAAGATAAATAATTGAAAAATAAAACTATGTTAGTTGGTATTTGTAACCTGTAGTAAAATTAGCAAATATATTGGCTAGTATAATGCAACAATGCATAAATATTAATACGTAATAACTTGCAGACATCGTAAGATAAATAAAGTAGTTAACATAAAGGACACGTGTAGGTAACGTAAGTATGGTTTAGTTGACATGGAGAGAACTCGAGGTACGTACAAGAAGAGAATAATACTGGTAATGAAATGACTTGTGGGTGTACGTAACAAATGGAATAGTATTCAAGATTCCATACGCTAAGTATCTAGCTGAGAAACGGCATCAAATCTATTATTAATTACATAGAAAACAACCCATTAGAGCGAATGGCCGCAGGACATACGCATCTATTAACGTAACCTTAGACCGTTTCTACTGATTGCTGTCTTGCACTGAGCCGCAAGGACTCTATACAACGTTATCATTTATGTATATCCGTTAACCCGGCATAGTAAGTTGAAAACCAATATAGAGGTTAGTTTTGCACAAACTTTAAAGCCTCTCTCTCTCTCTTCGGGATGACCCAGTTTATTTTAAGGTTGATATAATTCATTGCTGTAATTGTTCAGCAATCTACAAGCCTCCTCTACCGCGGTCGTCTCTATCTCATCTATATTATACACAGCCTCAGTCTTACACAAGATTTTCTAAATAATATAACAACCTACAGGAAATTTAATTTCAAACTTCATTTCGAATATAAAAGCACAAAGCTTACGTATTCTCTCAAAGGAATATACACTGTGAAATTATCGTTTCCTGTTTGTTGCTCCACGGCCCTTTGCCATTAATTTTATTGAAATGTTTTCATTTTTCTTTTTCATTTATTATGTATGCACGCGTTACTGTGACTCGGATATTGTTTAATTTAGAAATAAAACATTCCGTTCTGTACTGCAATGCAGTAGCAACAGGACACATAATTTCCAGGCACGTATTTTCATTGAGTTTTTTTTTGTACAGCCGACCGGTTTGAATTAGAAGCGAGTGTACAATTTATTGCAATTAATTTCGTTTTCGCTAGGTGTGTCCGTGTGCGCGTTCGTGCCGCAACAGGTAAGTGTTCCGTACAACGGTGACTCATTAAAATGCGGTGAAGAAAGACTTGCACTTTTGCTCGTCCAAGGTCAATTTCTTCTTGCTGACATTAAATTTCAGGGTGTGATTCATTAGCGTAACTTGAACAGTTGCCAACAACACATTAGAATAAATCATATTCTGACGTAAATTGTGCCAAATTTCTTTCAAAATTGCCGAGTCGATTGTTTCGTGTAAACAGCACCAATTGTTAGACTTAGTAATTTATTCAATGTTGTAAATAATAAAGAAATGTACGTATCTGTAACACGATAAACAATATTTATATTATAGATTTTAGAATAGTAATTTAGTGACTTTAGTTAATAACGGACCCTTTCATTTAATATTATTATTTAAGACAAAAGTAAAATTCTTAGCATCCGAATACAGATTATTTATTGTAATATTTGTGTTTCCATGTGAAATAATGTGTTCTATTATCATCCAATGGAATCGTTCACTAGACTGAGCGCTGCTGCCCTCTGCTGCGTGCGATCATATCGTGAACTAAATGCCGCGTGGTGGGGATATCATACTAGACAGCGAGTCTCGTCCGCTGTTTCAGCTCATTCGCGTTTCATTTGTTGTGTTGTAGATAGGCAAAGTGTACGTTCTTAGAACGTTATAAATTTTTTACGTACGTACAATTTCTGTGCAACGAAATATTCTGTGTTCGTTTATTTGAAAAATAATTTGTGTTATTTTGTTAGCGTACAAATATTAACTTGTCATACGAACATCTATAACTTGTTTGTATTTTGCCGTCGGAAAATACTGTAACAAGATTCAAACCGAAAATCTAAAAAAGGAGCCGTTTTGAAATAAGAAAAAAACGACAGAGTTGCACCGTAGAAACAAGTTCGAACTTGACAGTTCGTATCGTGTGGTACGCATGCGCACTGGCCCCACTCCCGTTACGCGTCGTGGTGGGGACTGAAAACAGCTGAGCTGTAGATAGAATAGTCAAAACACAAGCACGCGGTTGTCAGTTTGACTTTTCTTGTTGATGTGTATACTTCGTTGCAATATGCTAGTTAGAACTGAGTGCTGTTAGGCTACTGCACATAGCATTTCTGCACTGGAACGACAACATAGGACAGACAGACAACAAACAATATTTACATCGAAAGAAGATTTTGTGAACAGTTTCGTAGCACGTTGGATTATTACTACATACTGGTTTCAATTAATTACTATTTGATTTCGGAGTGAGTGGTCTCAGTGATTGTGCATAAACAAATCAGTTAATTACAATGGTGCCCCAACAAGGGTTGGATGGGGGGCGATCGGACAGCCCCACTTCTAGTGGCCTGCCAATGTTTGGATCACAACTCGTCGACAAAAACTCCCTCACACCCTACTCTGATGCTACTCAGGTAGGTGCCTCCTCTTATTTTTATACAATCAATTACACATTACACAAATCTCCAGACAAATAAAAATAAATTCAACAAGAACATACAAACTTTCATTTGGAATTTTTTAACTTTTTTTCACTCGGAAAATAAAATTTTCTAAAAACTAATATTCAGATTTCGAACCAAAGTATATTGGCAAAATAATTAAAATTTCTAGTAATTATAACGCGGATACGGTGTTTGAATTGTAAAAGATTTAACGAGCAGTGAGGTACGTACAAGTTGTAGCGCGACGATTATCGGTTGATTGTGTGGCCTACACGTTATCTAAAGTTCGAATCAATCAAGCGACGTTGATTATTCGTTTGGCAAGTTGAGTATAATTACTGACTGAGTTCATACACATGTATATTCTGATACCGTATATCGTACTTATGCGACGTTTACTGTCAAGTCATACTGTGCGTGTATTTGTTAGTTTCAACTGTTGGTTGGCAATCGCTCACACCGTGTACCCGCGAGGTGTTTGCTCCATTCCAAGGTCTCCGTGAGTCAGTTAAAACGAGTGGCCAGTTACACTATGAGTAAAAATTTAGTAATTGTGACCTTTCCTCTCCGAACGTCATATGCCGGAACTATGTGTGATGTTGTAACCTTGATTAGAAAATCGACCCCACGGGATTAGTGTAAGTGAACTGGCCGAAATATTGTTCCCTGTTCGTTGGTGTGTATTTAACATATCGTTAAAATTAAGTGCCCGTAACACATTATGATTCTGAAAGTTTGCCTAACTTATGTTCGAACGGTCGTTAGTAGATGTGCTTCGGTATATTGTTTAACAATTAGCTAAGTAGAAAAAAGTTTTCCCCGATAGTTGCTAAGTTTCTACAGACTACAGATGGATCAGATGAGATGTTTGAAACGGACGATGCCAAATTGACAGTGGTACAGATCGGTGATTGAAATAGTTTTACGAGCGCATCGGATTCACAGAAAACTCGAAAACATCTTTGCTTTCAGAATTTTTATTAAGTGTTTACTGCTTCATCTGCGCTTCGAACTTTACGCTCATAAAAATAAAAATCCGAAAATTGCTGTTAAGAAACGTTCCCAGTTAATGATTGCATTCGTAAAGTTTTATAAGTTTACTTGTAGGAGAGAAAACGGAGAGCCGCAAGGCTAAATCCAATGTAATATCCTTTATCAAATAAGAAGCAGTAATTTCTTGTTTGTTCTGGGGAAGTTTGGTTTTCAAAACGTTGCGTATATCCGCAAACATGACTCGAACTTGATTAAGATTGTAAGTTACATGCTCTGTGGAACTTATTTCAACTTTACCCGAACTCTACGTGTGTGTGTGTGTGGATTCTAATAACTCGGGCGTGCAAACTTAGAAAATTGTTTATAATCAAACGGAAAACATTCTATTCGTTCATTTGCTCATTCGCTTACTTGCTTGCTTGCCTGCTCGTTATACGCTCAAATCAAATCAAAGTTTTAATATCCTTTGCACACATGCATCCAAGTTTGTGCACCGTTTTATGGGAAACAATCATAACAAACAATAATCAAATCTAATCAAACTTGACTTCTATTACACGTGTCAGTTGTTAAATATTACCACAGTGTATCACAGATCATACCACACCCACACACATATACATATTTGCTTATCGTAACGTGTAAGCGGTGATATCAGACATACGTAATATTTGAATGCCTGCAATAGTAACATTTCATGTTTATAAATAAGTTACTACACTCACAGAGAGAGGAGTTCTGATAGTGTTCATAAGTCAATACCATTATCATACGACAGTAGTTTATCAATTCAAATATTGTCTTGCTATATAAATGCTACCAATTGTCCGTATTTTTTTCTATTATTTACCCTCGTGATAATCCACCGTCAGTTTAAAGATAAATATTTGACATGTTGTGGCCGTGTTTTTAGAAGTTAACCACTGTTCCAACCAGGTTTTATCGGTTGTAGAAATCTGACAACTGTTAAGATTTGTGTACGCCACAGTTGGTACCTGTACTTATGTTATCTTTAACATCTAAAGCCTCATGCTTAACTCACTACACTGTTCTTACCATAAAAAAATATGTACCGAACATCAGAGTGAGATGCACTATTTGAAAATAAATTCGAATATCCTGTGACTAAATAACCTGTTTTTTTTTCTCTTGGTTGTGATGTGAAATTTCTCAGAAATTAAAGGTAAAATAAATATTGCGCAATTTTTTAAATATTTTACGTACCTGATGATGTATGATCTGATTGGAAATACCTAGTTAATTTGTAGAAAGGTGTTTGTATTTCCAAGAAACTGATAAATCCGTACCCAATTATTATTGAGCATTAATCAGTTTTCAAGTGAAACATAAAATTAAATTGTCATTTGGAATAGTTGTAATGTGATTCATGTTGTGTGTAGTGAAATGTTTACACAGTTCTAGTTGTTGCTTATACTTGTATATTTTGTTATTTAGAGGCAACAACGACATATAAATCTTACATTCTCTCAGGGCCATAAAAACTTGACAAAACATTGTGATAACACGGACATAAAAACAGAAGTTTTTTATTTATCACATCTTTTTTCCTCCCACATACTCATATATATTTGTTGATGTAACAGAATGATAGTTGAATACACAAGTGTCAGTAAATGAAAATGTGAATCAGGGGACACCCGGCACATGACAGTATCAGGAGATATAATTGCTAATAAGTAATAACCCATCATCATACTTATGTACAGTAGAAATATTGTGATTAGTTCCTCGGTGTTCTGCTGTTGTTGCAGTAGCATGTTTATAACTAATAATTTTGTTTGAATGTACATGCTCCGTTGATATTTCTATTTAATGTACGTGCAAAGTACGCATTACAAGATCACGTACTTCGAGTTGTGCGTTTCCCACGACCTAAATATGTACTCGTAGATCTCTTGATTCTAATCAAACTTGGCCGCGCGCATCACAGATGTCTCTCTCTGCACACTACTATATGTGACATTCACTCGTGTGTTAAACATATATTTATTTATTTATTTATTTCTCTCTGTGTGTGTGTGTGTGTTTGTGCATTTTGCAGAACTTGTGCTATGTTTGCCGTGTTTATTTAGGTTGTTCATTGAAAGGTTTTGTTGCTGACGTTTGTCTGCTTGTTTTGATATCTTGGCAGAGGTCACTTCACGTCTGTGTGTATATAGTAGATTGTAATGCGAAATGTTTTGGCATGTTGCGGATATGAAATAATATCACAGGTGACAGTTCTACTAGATTTATTTGCTAATTTCTATGATTTCAACGTGTTTCTATGTTCCACTATATTGGTCACACTCTGTATCGTTTTAATTACTTATAAATGTGTTAAATGTAACGTATTATATTTGTCGTAACACATGCATATTGAGTTTAAAAAATAGATGTTTTCTTGTCATATATTTATTTATCTCTACTTTGTATCGTAACATTGAATGTTATTATTGTTTGTTTGTGTATTTATTACGGTGATGGTTGAAATGAGAAGAGTAGAGAGAGAGAGAGAGCGGTACGTAGTGTTTGGTTGATTGCGTGATAGCAGGCTATATCTATTGGATGACTGCAATGAATTTCATATTTGCATACACATTGCCCATAAATATTTCGTGCGCCTGTAAATACGATTATTGAATGCGCGCGTGTGAGCATCAAATGGTGAAATAAACGTACAGTTAATTTAATTTCACTGACAGTTAATGAATGGATCCAGTATGAATAATAATGCACGCGAATGTTTGAATATTTTGTGTACGCACGGAATGGGCGAGGAATGACAAATTTGCAATGGAAATTAAGTAGTCCACATTTGGATAATGTTTGCATAACTAGTGACATTTACTCGTGCACAAATTACTGGAAACTGTTGATGACACAACAAATATATCTACCTGTTATATGAATCTAAACTAAATGTAAAATTCTGAAAAATTCTAAATCTGTTCTCTTCATCATAAGCGTCATGCTGACTATACAGACAGACAAAATTCATAGTATTTTCTTTATGCATCATCGTCTGATCATGCCACAGAATCAAATTTCTGCCCGCTAAAAATTCCAAGTCATACGAGATTCGGCGAAAATCTGAGTGAAATAGAATATCGTTGTATTCATTCGAGCGCGAGACGGGGAACTACATTTTTCTCTTTCCGATAACGTCAGGGAAAATCTTTCAATATTCGTACGATCTACAGGGCTACGGAAATAAAGACGTACCCGAAAAGGGAGATGACGCTCTCCGTTCGAGAAATATCCGCGGGCGAAATTCGTGTAAAAATAAGTCTCCTTCTCTGTCTCTCTATCTCTCGCTCTCTGTTTCTCGATGATACGTTTCAGAGAAGTAACAAGACACGAAGGAATAAAAGAAAACCGGACCAGAACCTAGAAAGAACACGAATTTCTGTTTATCCTCTCTCTAACGGCTAGACTATAGAAATGAGTTTCTTTGTTTATATAGGTAGATTGTTTTCACAGTTTAAATATAGTTTGGATTGAACATCCAAGTAGTGATTCTATTTGATTAAAATAACATGCAAATACTTGTATGTAACTATGTCTATGTGTAAGTGCGTATCAGGCTACTGTTTCTATGTGTACGTGTTTGTGAGAGAGAGTTTGGAAGATGTTGTGAAGCAAGTAAAGCAATCGAAGATGTTCCTGGAGACGCGGCTGTCACTTCGCACTGTCGACATTAACGCGATCATTTTCGACGGTTTCCAAAAGTTGTTACCAAAGACCGTGTAGAGTGACAGACGCGAGTACCACACGAGCCGGCGGTGGCCCTTCAAGAAACTCTTTGGAAGTTCCGACACGTCAGATCGATTCAATTACGCTGATTCAGTTTTGCTAGCCTTGCGTTGCGTCTCGTTTCGTTGCCAACAAAATAACTATATTGCAACAAGAATTTCACTTTTGTTCTCGGTTGAGATTTTCACTATGATATTTTATCCTACAATGTTGCAAGAACTGTGGAAAATATAAAAAACTAAAATCACTATATGGTTAATGGGCTCATTTACAGTGAAAAATGCCGTGTAATTAGTATAGAGTCGGTGTGACATATTGCAGTCGAGACTGTTTGCTTCGTGTTTTGTATTTTTTATGTACAATTCTAAGCTGAAACTGACAGTCGTACAAATTCAGTTAGTTCAAGTTGAGGGGTGCACGTGGTACTCACATAATCCCGTTAGACAGACAGTCTGCCATTCCTCTACCATATCCTGCACTTAAATCCTACCGTGGCTACATTCCAAAAATAAAAATATCCTCATATATTTATTTCTATAATACATATCCTTCCTTAAATGAATAATAGTTTTATAAAGCCTCGCATACGTTCTCTCTGTACATACAGAGGGATATATTTAGTAAATGTAAAATTGTGATTTACTCGTCTCACAGAGATCATATATAATTATAGCTATAAAAGAATAAAACTTAAAATCATATATGTATATACTGGCAGGTATAACAATAGTGGTATCTGACTGAATTCCCATTATTTATCAGTGACCCAGATAACCGATCATTATAACTGTCTAGTCGATGAAAAAAACTTCCATAAAAAACACATCATGTCCGATCAATTATCGAGAAAATGATTTGAGACTGTTGGTGGTGGTGTTGTTAAATATTTATATAGATATTTTCCCATCAAGCCAATATATAAGTGAAAGAATCGTGTAAAACTTACATTGGTGTTCGGTGTAACGTATACTGTGGACGATATTTATTTGCATGGCCCGTTTGAATCCCATTACATGCTCGCATGTAATGACTCGGCCACAAGTTAGTAAGTAAACAGAATTTGTATGAAACTTGTGTTCAATGTAAATAGAATGCTAATGGACACTTTCAACATTATAAGTATCCGCGAACACAAACTGTGTGTAAGAGGGAGACTGACAACATACACACATTACAACACAAGCACGCATGTATCTACTACTTACATACACATGTGTACGCGAGTATATAGGACAGGACTAATATATATGCACGTACGTTATACCGGTACAGCGTAATGCACTAACTGGGCGGCTCCCGGATTAACATAAAACACAATTGAAACATTTAAACCACTCGGAACACGGATCACATGTTCCCCTAGTCGCCTCGATTGATCTGTCCCTCTGGATACGCGTTCCATTACGTTACTCACTAGTAAATGCATGTGTTCTGTATGTATATATATGTGTGTGTGTATGTGTATTTGCGTACGGCTGATGGCGGCTGCTGCTGCTGCTAGATTCGAGCACCTAATTGCCGATGCAAATGGATGGACATGGTCAGATAAACTGGTACTGGCTGCACACACCGACTTCACATGCATAAACGCGAATTATACGTATTTCCGGAACGGAAACACTATACGTGCGTGATCGAGAGTGCCCTGTAGTACTTGCGGAAACAATCGGAACTACCTACAACTACCACGAACTTGACCATTACCAACTAATACTCACCACACACCCATCAACCAAATAACCAACCCTCTCACTGTTATGTACAGATAGATAATATGTATCATGTCATATGTTACGGATATGGATTTTGCACTGCAATATGTTTCCAATATAAGCTCCAGCTTATGATGCTCTATTTAACAAGTTCTTATTTTTCAGAGTGTTCTTATTGTATCACTCTGATAATTATGTGTACGGATACACGAACGGGAAATGGTTGTTTGATTCGAAACATCCCCTGTGCTACACATACTGTAATGCTCTACTTTCATTCATAGTTTATCTTTTCCTCTTCTCTTGGAGTCACCTTCCGGTGTGCACGTAGCTAATCGCAATGTAAACCCGTGCAAGCCAAGCCAGCAGGAAATTAAAAACTCAAATAACTAATCGCCCCGTGCAGTTGGTGGATGGTGAAGTACCGGACATCGGCGGAACTCGAGAGGATTGTAAAACACTCGAGACGAGTGAAATAACATCGCGGATTCTGTACACAGATATTGTCGGGCTACAACGATCGTCTTCCGGAACAATATTTTGCAATTGCATTTGAGAGTTCACGAAGCGCACGTCGGGACTTATTTTAAATCGGATCGGTACGCTTCTGTGATATCGTTCGTTGAAAAACGACTGCCGATGACAAAAACAGAAAAGACTCTTTTCACCGTTTACGGTTGACGGTATTCTCTCAACTTACTGGTTTGTAAACACTTTGACAGATGCGATGTCATGTTGCAAAGTATGATGAAAAAGCTGCCCTATCAAAACCAGCCGCCAGCCTCTTTTTTCCTGCAGCTTTTCGGCGTTGCTATTTCATTTCTAGAAAAACTAAAAAATTCTAAGGCGAATAATATCGGCGGCTAGATGTGCAGAAAAACTCGGTAACGACACACAAATGGAGAATGTTTTGCAACATGACAAATTACATCAGATGAAACACTTCTAAGTGTAGCTGTAATCCGGATATTATAAACACTACATTCATTTTATTGAAAATCCAAATTAACGTCCATTCCACCTCAGGATGTATAAAGCATTGAAGAAAAACGAATAACCTTGTATCATTTCCTGAACTTTCTTTAAATTAGCAATTTAATAAAATCTAAGACCACAAATACTTTCTACATAACCGTATTCAATGGTGTTTTTTTTTCGACACACGAGTATCGCAAAAAAGAAGGTAATATCGCAACAATCCGTTTCCACTGCACTTATTTTCTATTACCTATATCTCACTTTCCGTCACACATTTTCAGCCTCGCTAGTTTAGCTACAAAAATTCAATTTCACATCTCTATATCTCTGTAGTAACGTTATTATGTAAACATCAAAGTATTTCCTCTTAAAAATGTCGCCATTATTGTAGTGAATTTTTCCATCGCTGGCAGATTGCAGATAGCTTATACTGGTATTGCACTTATATCATACTATCGTTGTCGTATCGTTGTTGCTGTGTTATACCGAGTGTACGCTTACAGCACGTGCTTGCTGTTGTTCTGTTACGTTACGTAACGTTACAGAGATACTGTCTGACTTTCACTCCTCTCTTACCACTCTTGATTTCAAATCCACAACGAATCGTTTTTTTTTTTCAGAGTGTTGTGTAGCTGTAGGCGTTCATAATATCGTATTGAAGTGCATCGCAATGGATGATTTATTACCTTTGCGAAATCTATATAGTTAGTTAATTTAA